>FIZU01019183.1:0-43977 GCA_900064475.1 Pseudococcus longispinus | reverse complement strand
AGATACTACAGCTCGAAAATGAAGTAACTTCGGATCATAATATCTTTCATAAAAATCAAAAAAACTCAAAAAAGGGCTCTATAGTGATCTCGGCTGTACTCTTCTCTACAACATATCCAAATTTCATCGAATTCCGTTCAGAATTATTCACAAAAAGTTCAAAAAACCACTGCGAGGTAAGATAACGATTTCGTCACTGTTTCTGCTAATAATTCCAATTCTATAGATATTTGAACACACTCGACTATTTTATTCACTTAATCTGGTGTAGTGAAAACATATTATTTCATCTTTTAAAAAAATTCTGCTTTAAAACATTGAAAAAACCGAAATGAAAAATTTGCCCCTGACGGCTAGATAGACTACCCTCAAAACGCGAAGAACCACCTTAACATAAAATATGCACAGAACTCATAACTTCGATAATCGCGTAACGAAATTTCAGGATCAACACCCCTTGTGCCCTCGAAGGTCTCAGATACAATTAATACATATAACTTTACTTGAAAATTTCTTCGGCCGAATTCCGCATGAAATCGTGCATCCATGTGATTTTTTCAGCTGTTCCTGGACAGTTACTTTCGAATTGGCATTGCTGGTCTATCTCTTTATTGCTCTGTCCTAGAGTTTCTTGTCTTTTAGCAAACCTAATTGTAATTTGTAACGTTAGAATGAAATAAATTTAGGTAAAATGAAACAGATTGGCTTACTTGAAGAAGTTGTTGCACAGATCCTTATATGCTTCCAATGATAGATGATTTTCTCTTCCCATTGCCATTTTAGTTTCTAATACGATATAAACTCAACGAACTCGAAGTGTTTCTTCGAGCTACAATATTCAACCTGATTTTTTGAGTAAGAATTTAAAATTATAACTCTTAACTGAGTTTCGAATTCAAATTTAAAACCGGCAAACCAACTTTGAACTTGCTATCAGCTAGCTGTCACTTGCTATTCGATTCGTAATTGGTGTATCATGTCATGTGCACTTGTGCATCACTCACGTTGACTAATCATGCTAATCATGTAACATAACATAATCGAAAACGGAACGTAACTGGAAGAGTCTTGCTTTGGCTATGATCGGGAAGGGAACGTAGCAAAATCTTGAAAGATGAAATGAAAATTGGCATATTATGAATTTATGAAATTCAACTACAAAAGTACGAGTTGCGGAATTATTTTGAACCGGTACCGACTTTGGCCAGTAATAGAATTTAGCATAATTAATAGGTAATATAATTGTAATGTGAGGAAGAAAATGCACAAAAGACTGCAAGAGTAAATTAATGCGCTGGAGTATTGTTAATTAAATTTTGTATCTGCTCTGCTGTACCTACTTTACTACATAAGTATGTGAATAAATTGAAATTTTCACTGAAAACTTTGGTAATCTAGCAAATATAGTTTTCCAGATTTGCACCCTCACTTCAAATTCAATTTTCAAGTAGGTATCGGTATTGATTCAAAATGAAAAATTGATTGTTGCTGTTATTAAATATTAATGGAGGATTCGCTGGTTAATTTTTGGTATCGATAAAACTCAAAATCGAAGTTATTTGAAATATAAATAAGATTGAACACACACTTCAGCTATGGCTATGGTCTATAATGTGTGCAATATTGCAAAAATTGGTATATTTTGAATTGATTTACAACAATGAACTAGGTAAATTGAAAAAATTGATATTAAAGATGAATTGATCTTAAAATATGAATAACTATCGCAAATTACTTCAAACAAAAAATTAACATTAGAGAAGTTTAACTTAAAGTCATCGTTGTTCTGCTCATCACTGCTTTTACAAAGCTTTCTCATTAGAGATCTGCGCGTAGTCTCATCCGAAAGATTATAAATAGGGAAAAAGAAATTAGAATCTAATTGGAACTCTTTTTTTCTACATTTTTCAATCTAAAGTGCCAGTGTCCAATCGTTGCTATTGTAAAGCTTTCTCCTTTTGGATCTGCGTGTGGACACGCCTGAAGGATCGTAGCCTGAATAAGCAAAAAGAAATTATAACCCAACATCTCCATTGAGATTTCAATAACCAAATAATGAACCCGACTAACTGGACGAAGTACTCTTTTTCACATTTTTTGAGACAGGAGTAGCAGTAGTAGAAGTAGATACCAGAGATTCTTCCGCATGGGTTGTAGGCGAACCAGGGCTGGATTTTGGGATAAGGTCTGTCACAATTGCTGATTCTGTGGTGGAGGCGTTTACCAATTCATACATGAGGATATCGAATAATTTTCGAGTGAAGTTTACCGTATCATCCAAATTAAACTCCAAATTATTAGCTAAACTGAATTTTTGCTTCGCAAGCTATGGAATTAGAAACAATAATCAATGAAAATTTTCACGATTAAATACCAGAACTCTCAATTACTTTCAAAAATATTATATTTACATAAGCTTGAGCCGTTGCCAACTGACAAGCTTGGGTCGCAATGTCGTATTTTTCTCCTTCGGTACAATGAGTACCACAGATCGGCAATATTTTACCGATAGTCTTAGGAAGAAAAACTTCGATGAATTTTGTGACGTACTCTGGCAGAGTTACAGGTTCCGGTGTTTCTTCCTCGAACACTCCACCAACGATAGCAAGGTACACTTTTCGCATTAATTTCGCGGCATCACTTAGATTAAATTCGGTATTGCTAGCGTTACTGACAATTACTTTTGCCCTCTGTAAAACAAAATCGGTATAATGAAACCGTCGAAGCGGAATATAATGGCGTATATTATTGAGGCTTACATAGGCTACAGCTACCGCGTCCAAACATTCAAACTCTATATCTTCATTTCTTTTCATAGCAATGCTGTTATGTTGGTTCTCAATCGTACATTCGTTAGTATTGACAGGAGAAGCACTACCGTTTTTCGTTTTGTTAACATTTTTGCCATGTTCTTCACTACGTTGTGGGCTTATCGATTCATCAAGAGAAGAAGCGTTTTTGAGACTCGTTTTCATTTCAGAGCTTTCCGCGTGGCCCGACTGAAGCTGAATTGACGCGCCTGAATGACGAAAATAAAAAATCAAATGTTAGGGAACTTCAAACCAGTGGAATTCGTACCATCCAATTCCGAAAACCAAATACCTTTTTTATACATGATTTTTCTGTAATCAAAGAAATTCACATCGAAATGGAATGGAACATTGAAAATTGAATACAGAAAAATCGCAAAACCGGATACAAACTAGGTGCGTAGTTTTCGGAGTGACAACACATCAAATGACTAATACCTGCCCAGTTTTTAAGCAACGGTAGGAAATGAATTTGATTAAAAATGAAATAGGTAGATAAAAATTCTAACGATAGGTCACCAAGCTCAACTTACTACTTGTTTGCTGCGCATTTGAGTTATTTTCTTTCGCAGATGCATCTATATCTGATTGAGTGTTAACAAGTACACATGAATCTTCTGTAAAAGCCGTTGAAACAACGCCCAGTATTTGAGATAATTTCTTCGATTGACCGTAATTTTTTTTAAGATCCAAGTTTAAGCACTCGACAAATGTTTTCAATTGCTCAAATATGGCTGTCTTTTTCATTAGATCCGAATTTAAACGTGCGATAGTGGTTTTCAACTGCTCACATTCGGCTGTTTTTTTGTCTAGTTGCGACTGGAGCGTTTCTTGAAGTTTTTCGTGTCTGGGAGACAAATGAAATTAGTAGGTATATGAAGACATGAATTTTAAAACTTCAAAAAACAACAAAAATTTATTACGCAAGTTTCATATGGTGCGAACAATAAAGTTGTTGTTTTTTATTGATAATTATAGTAAAGAACGTTAAGATATTTTTTGTGATCACGTTTAGTACAATTAAATCAGAATTAAATCTCCTCAAAATGAAAGTAAATCACGTAACCAAAACAAAACTTCAGGAATAGTACCACACATGCCCTCAAAGATACATACCCTCGAATTCTGACATAATTAATATAACTTTACTTGAAAATTCCTTCCGAAGAATTCTGCAAGAAATCGTGCATCCATGTAATTTTTTCAGTTGTTGAAATCGAACTGTTTCTTTCGCATTGGCATTTGTCATTGTTTCCACTTGTACCAAAGGTTTCTTGTCTTTCAATGTACCTGTAATTGGTAATGTTAGAATGAAATAACTTTAGGTGAGATGAAACAGATCAGCTTACTTAAGGATATTGTTGCATAGATCCATATATGCGTCCAATGATGGAGGTTTTTCTATTCCCGTTGCCATTTGATACGATTTCAACTCGCGATCTATTCAACCTACAATACAATAGTTTAATCTTGTTCTTCGAGTATTAATACATAATTACATCTATTGTATTTAGTTTTCACGTACTTAGAGAGTTTTTTTCAATTCAAACCAACAAACCAACGAAGACTTGCTACGTATTTGACAATTTTGATTTCATCCATCAGTCCATCACTTTGAAAAAAAACGTGTTTTGACTGAAACTGAAAAACTCGTTAGGACCAATCAAACACCATCACGTAACGTCAACGAACCGAAACGTAACCGAGAGACCGGAACAAAACTAGCGAAATTTGAATTACGAGTTGATGATAATATTTATATTTATTACTATTAATTATTACTATTACAATAATTTTTAGTTAGTACTTACGTTTACATTACGCTCGTACTCTACTCAAATCTTCACCTCAAAATTTCGAAGTCGAACCGGTACCGTATTCAACATTGAACTCAGAGTGCAGTCGTTGCCGTCGTAGGTAAACACAAAGTGCGAACCAAGTTGTGGTTTTATCAATAATTTAAAAAATGAAATATGAAATAGGAATTTGGTAGATGGAAATAGCAGAATTTAGCACAACTATATGAGGAACAAATGCCCGTAAGAGTTAATTAATGTACTGGAACTTAGTTACTTAAATTTTGTGTTTGATCATCGTGTTTGTACTCATATGAATGAATTGAAATTTTTACTGAAAATCACAGCCATATCACCACCTAGTAACACCGACGCTGATACATCTGGAGAGAAGAGTTCTTAAGATTTACATCCTTATTTCAAAAGAAGTGGAAACGTGAAAATCAAGATTGTGATGCTTGTAGTGAATTGAGAAATTGTTATTTGCCAACTGTCACTCATCGTTCAATTTGCTGTACCAGTACGGATTCGATTTGAATACTATCTTATTATCAATTGAATTGATGTAATGCTTGAATTGAGTTTCACAATGATCCATCAATAAAAGAAAAAGCGATCGGGAACGGTCACTAGACTTTCAACATTTGTCAGTACGCTCAATAACGAGGTATATTCGTTGTAGTTTTAGTCGTAGTAAAGTACTCGTTTTTAATCAAATAACAACGTACTTCTTTTTATTCTTAGCCCAAAATTGCTATAAAGCCAACACAGCAACGCTCAGAATCACCTCATCGATCCGAGTAATCCGCTGAAAGCTCACCTATTGCTAAACCTTCAAGAACTTTAACGAATCTGTCCAACAATTAACATCGAACAAAACACATCTGCTCCAATGGACGACACACTATCGATCTGTCTGCACGATTCGATCGTCATTAAAAACGAAAGTATGGAAGAAGAAAACGTGGAAAGTGAACTTGAAGAAAGTTCTGATGTCAGTTCCATTGAAAACGTGCCTATTAAAATTGAATCAAACAACGAAGATCCATCTCTCCCAATCACTCTGGAATTTCCCCTAAAAACTGAACCTGAAGTTGATGGTCACGATTCCACCGTCGAAGTAGATACCGGTGATATGAACGGACTTAATATGGACGAAGTTTGGAAAATTCTAGGTTTCGATAATCGAGTCAAAATTAATACGGTGAAAGAAACAAATCGAAAGGTTTCTGCCGAAAGTGGGACTAGCGTTTCGAAAAATTCCTCCGATCATTTTGAAATGGCAGATTTTATTGAAAGTGTTAAGCGTACTCAAATCCATATCAACTTGACCAATTGCGATTATATGTTGAAAGATCGAAAGAGCAGCGGCGTCATTACCGATTCAGCAGACGAAAGTGATAATAAACGGCGTCTTGCACCGAAATCAAAACGAAGTCGAAAGCAAACGAAAGTATCTGCGGTAGATCACGCTACCGGTATTAAAAAGGCTTTCGGTGACATGATTAAAGATGCTTCTAAAGTGAATCCTAAACAATTCACTTTGCCCTTTGAATACCTAACGAACATAAACATGAATTTGATAAGCACTGAGAAAGGTATTCTATATTTTTTCGATTCGAATAACGATTTAAGAGGAAATTATTAATTTTCCTTTTTTTAGATCATGATAACTCACCGAACGATTTAGACTCCAGGGATTTGTTAAAATTACCAGCAAGGAAGTGTTATTATTGTAAAGGGTATGTTAATCGATTTCAATGCTCGGTGTTACTTGATAATTTATCATTTTTTAATTGTTTCATCGTTCATTTTAGAACTTGTCTCTCTGGAAAGATGATCAGTTGCGATTTCTGCCCGGCGCATTTTCACTTGAACTGCTTGAATCCTCCACTATGTATTATTCCGGATGTAAAATGGATGTGTCCTTTACATCCTCATCATGTGCTGGTAATTTTGAACTGGTCGAGTACGATGACGTTGTGAAGACTATATTTAATTTTCCTATCTACTTTTTCCAGGAACGAGTTATGAAAAATCCCTCCAGCGTTACCGAATTGATGTCCTGGTGGAGTAAATTTTCTGTTCCCATTGACGATGAAGATGTTAAATCAAATTTTATCGAGAAAGTTAAATCGCACGATAAAAGGTCTACGAATCGAAGAATTATTCATTCTTCAGTCAAGGTATGGATTGTACTTTCTGAATTGATCGATGATTTATTAATTGCTCCAATGCATAAATTAATCATACATTTTCACGTATAAAAATAATCATTTTCTTTGTAGATTCCTGATATCGTGAAATACCACTATAAACACCCAACATCACGGATTCCATCTTTAGAAGAACTAGTACGATCTAAATCGACTAGCATCTTCGATAATAATTTCGTTTTAGAAAGGCATGATCCAATTCAAAGACCAAAAAATTGTACCTCTAATTTTCAAGTAAACCAATCAACTACTTCAGAATTGCGTATATAATTTCAGGACTAAGTATATGTAAATGATGGATTTTTTGTAGGAATCTGCTGCAAATGCTACAAATTCTCATTCTCCTCAAATACGTAAGATTATCGCACCTAGTGAACAAACTGCATCCACAATTCCCACCAATAACAATGGTTCAAAAAAATATAATTTAAGGCCTTTTAAAAAGGCTAAGTGGAAAAAACTATTGGAGATTGTCTCAGATCAATGTAACACGTCGAAAAAGCCATCCTCTGATGAAGCAAAAATACAAAAAAAGGAATCTGGTTCGCCATCTCTTAATACTACTCCAACAAATGAGTATGTTTTTTCGTCTATCGTCATTTTAAAAAACGATTTAATCTTGATGGCTGTCCATTGTGTTTTAGGTCCACATCCAGTTCCAACAAAATATATCAAAATGGTACTTCTTCTGGTAAGTTTGAATTACTCTTCACCAGATTTACAGCCTGATTACATTGTATAAATTTTTTCACTTTTTATAGAAAAATTGCAAAAACTAGTTGATCCTAGCCGAACGAATTTATGTTGGAAAAAAATCGAAAATTACGTAATTCGAGATATTAACAGAAATTTCATCACAGGTATTTGCCATTCATTCTGGGTATACTTTTGTTTTCAATCTCATAAAAATTGTTTTCACTGTAGGAGGTATTTCTATCACTACGTTAAGCGAAGATATCCGTCGCCTATTGATGGTACAGAAGATTAAACAGCTAACCGAGGACTTACCCCCGTCTTTTACTCCGAATACTAACCCATACCCATTATTTCATCCTTTACTCAAAGATAATTTAAAGGATACGCTTCCTGATCGACCCAGAGGCAAAGTTCGAGCTGTTCTGTGCCCTTTATCACATCGACCTCTAATCTATATGTATGGACACTCGCTTAGTATAGGTTTAGGTAAGTTGATTTGTTTACATCGAAAAAGGCTTTATATATGTATTTATATTTCGTTGTCAATAATAATTCTGCTCTTCTTCAGGTTTCTCTAATGACATTTGCCTTCGAAATTATGGAAATTGTAATTTCATCTCGGAAGATCATGCTGTGATATTTTTCGACAAAGTGAGTTCTTTTAGTCATGTGTTTCATTTTATCAAGAACTTCGATATTTTTCTCGTTCTACTAAATGATAACGTTGATAAACGTTTTATTTGTACATTTTTCAGGTAACCAATACTTACGAGCTTATCAATTACAGCGAATATAATACAATAGTGGACGGCGTATGTTACACTTGCGACATATCTCGTAACACGAACGAAAACCCTTTGATTACTCATCAACCCCCTGAATCAAGTAACCCCTCTGTTCCAAAATGTGCAAAGAGAACCCTAAAAAAGAAACCAACGGATGTTACTTCTTCCATATCTCGTAACGTTCAATCCAAAAGAACAGGTTCAGCTGTAACGACGACTGAAACTCGCAGTTCGTATAAAAAATTGCTAAACGATATCGATAAATTGGTATCAAAATCGCAACAAGAAATGGCCGCTATTGCCGACGAAGACTTAAACGAAATATCAAAAGCTATAAAAAACGCTCCAACGGAGATTAGAAACAATCAAAATGGTCAAATCAGTAGAAGAAAAGTCCCGAGGGTGAAACAAATCGGCGCCAAGAGAAAAGTTGAAGAAATCAACGACGATCCGGGCCCTGTGAAAATTCCTCGTAAAATTAAACCTCCTGCTAGACTGGTCGAAGCGTTCGAAGATGCTGCTAATTCAAACGAAGGCCAAAAATTAGCTAGAGCTCGACCTAGTACTTCGGGAAAACTGACGAAACCTCGACGACGTGCTCCTCAAACTGCTGCTAGACCTAGAACACGTCCAAAACGATCAGAAAAATCGAAGCAGAAGAAATTATCGAATAATGAAGTTAATGCAGATGATACTAGTCCTCAATTGGATCCGCAATGTAATCTAAGCGACGACGAGTACCTTTTAGGTGATAATTTCTTCATGAATCCGAAACGAGTAAGAATCAATTTGCAATTTGTACGTATTTTTGTCAGCGATACGTTTTCTAATTACTATGATTACATAATAGAGTCCATGTCGCTGCCAACAAAACCAGCAGAAATTTCCTAACGGTCGAGATAGCAGTTGGGAACGTACAGCTCCGTTGAATCATGGCTCTTATATTCAATTCGGCTGCGTAGAGTTCATATTCAGCATAGTAAATTATCCAGCACCTGCAGAAAATCGTCCGTATATCGTTGCTGCACAAAATCCACCATCCATTCCTTCGCCCAAACCTGAGGATTCCCTACCAACTACTAATGGTCCGGATAAGAACGATTTAACGATTAAATTAATGTCAATTTTGAATCTTTTATCATCCGAACCGCCAAATGACCCTCCTAATGCTGATTTGTTGAATGGTCATCATTCTTCGGCGTCCTCTTCACTCTCCTCTAGATCTAGTTCGCCTTCGCCTAGTTTACAAAACGGTCATGTCAGCGATCGATCCGAGTCTCCTGCAACGGCCAATCATATCGATGGTCAAATTGAAATCACCGGATAAACAAACACTCCTACTTCGTCGTTCTATATCATTTATTTTGTGATAAGCAAATTTTTTTGTTTTTATTTATTGCTAGTCTTGTACGTACGTATTTTTTCATTTTAATTGGTCAAATTATTTATTGAGTTTATTTCTGTTTTAAATTATAATTTTTGTAAACTACTTAATGTGTCCAGTGTTTTTTATTGTAAGCTTTCAATCGTTCCCCGAATCGATGACATTAATTTTACGCTGTATATTTCTTCCCCTTTTGCTCTTCAAGTTTTATTATTTATTTTCTATTTATGTATAACGGTGAATGTATTGAATGATGTTTCTTAAGGGGATGACCTCTTTTTCTTTTGTTTGTCACTTCTGCACTTTGAACTGAAAATGTTTTTCGATTTGTCACAGTGCGAAGTTTTTAACGTTTTAGTTGCTTTAGATTTAATAATTCCAAATGTAATTATGCTGCAAATTACCTAGGTATTTAACCGAATCAATACACTAATTTATCATGCATTATTGTTGTAATGTTGTATATATTATACTGAATAAATGTAATTGCCTTTGAATGTGTTTGTCGAAAAATGACGTAAAAGTGTATAGAATCGATAAATGAAATTTCATAAACTATTACGATGTCAACACATTAGATATTTGCACATGTTTGGCGTATTTAGATATTATAGGTACATTTTGTGTACCGTGTTATTGATGGTAATTAATGTCATTTATGAAATAGAATGTTCGTTTCATTTTTTTCATAGGTAGATGAATGAAACTTTATCGACAAAGGTCGAACGAATGCCACTTGAGACTTCAAGTTTCCACCGTAAATTTTCTTTCACTTTAACGTTTTCTTTTTCTTGAACATTTTGAAATCAAATATAAATTCCTTTTGAAAAACATTTATTGTGCGATAGAAGATCTTTTCTCAATTATACAGGTACATTACTTCTTTTTTTACATGGTATCCATAACTTCAGCTATTTTTCGAATCACTTTAAAAACAGTCGCCTTCAGAAGCAGTGGGAAACTTATCACGGGTCCCAGTAATAACCCAATAAATGGTCCTCCCAAAAGAAACCCCACTTCGTATCCATTCGTGATACTCACTGTTTCTGAAATATACGTTTTCTCGTTGTCATCAAGAAGTGGATATTGACTCACACATACAGGAAGAAAAAATGCCAACAATCCTTGCATTGTTGGCATCACCGATTGGATGGCTCCGAATAAAATACATAATGGTATTCCCAGCGCGGTTTCCAAATGTAAAGTTTTTGCGATTCCATAACCCAGCTGACAGCCTGTTTCAAACGATACCGTTCCATAGGCTAAAGAAGCTGGCACACAAATTGCATTTACAGGATTCACAATCGATGACGAGCTAATAGTTATAAAAAATAGTATCTCAGCTAACATAAGTGCCGTGTTCATTTACGTTTGTCCTTCTGACTATTCCGATGTACTTATTCTAAATTAGGTACCTAGCTACCTACATTACGTTTGATGGGAAATTTTACAAAAATGTGACACAATGGAAAGATTTATTTTCTTATGCTGATTGGTTCTGATAAAGGTAATCAAGCGACAAACTTGCGTCACATTCGTACTCGACCGAAATAAGTCCAGTAACGAAGTTATTCAGATATTTATTTCTCTTTGGCTTGTCGCTTGTCCTTATTTTCGTTGAAGAAAATGAAGGATATAATTCGATCTAATCTATCTAAGCTCGTGAAAAATCACGTTTTTTTCCCAAAGGGTTCAATTGTAACTAGGTACCATATTTTGTATGTTTTTTTAAAACTAAAAACAAAACGCTAACTATCTCGCGAAATAATGTTTGCATCGAAAATCCTCGAATTAGTAAGAAACCGTCTTACAAAGACGAATACAGACAAACTTATTTTTCTCTCTGATTAAGTCGAAATTTGAGCATTTGAACTTGACGTACCGGCGATTTCTTGATAATTCAAAATTAACAGACAAATGTCGAAAATAGGCTGTGTCCATTTCTCTGGGTCGAGCTTGGTTGCCAAGACATGAACATTTTTTGAATCAAAAATTGAAAAAAAAATATACTTAATTTTTTTGGTGTTTTTTTTTCCTAATAGGTATAAACCAAAAGTTAATTATATCGCAACCTAATGATTGCATCGCAATTTTGATATTTTTCAATATGCATGTAGATACTTTAGACTTGAATGTTTTAGTTCAGTTTGAAATCAAATAAGTAGGTAGGTATAATTTTCGTTTGAAAAAAAATTTATTGAGGTGAAGATTTGAAGATCTTCTCTTAAATTATACATAACAGATATTTTCTTTTCATATGGTATCCAAAACTTCAGCTAGTTTCCGGACAACCATAAAAACAATCGATTTCAGGAGCAATATGAAAGTAATCACAGGCCCCAGTAATAACCCAATAAATGGTCCTCCCAAAGCAAAACCTAGTTCGTATCCATTCGTGGTACTCACAGTCTCCGAGATGAACGCCTTTTCTTTGTCATCAACAGGAGGAAATTGACTGACACATATTGGAAGAAAAAATGCTAGCAATCCTTGTAGTGTTGGTAACACAGATTCGATAACTCCGACCAGAATACATAATGGTATTCCCAACAAGGTCTCCAATTTCAAAGTATTTGCGATTCCATAACCCAGCTGGCAGCCTGTTTCAAACGAAACCGATCCATAAGCTAAAGCAGCAGGTACACAAATTGCATTGACAGGATTCACAATCGATGACGAGCTAATAATTATAAAAAATATTATCTCAGCAATTAACCTAAGTATTGTGTTCATCACTATTGTCTTTTTGACAATTCCAACGTATCGTAAAGTACCTACCTATATTACGTTTGATGGAAAATTTTACCAAAGTGCGCAACAATGGAAAAATGTACCTATTTTTTTAACAGCAGATTAGTTCTGATAAAGGTAATCGAGCGACTCACTTGCGTCACACTTGTACTCGACCGAAATTATAGTTTGAAGTGACAACGAAGTTATTCAGATAATTTATTTTCTCTTCGTCCTTGTTCTACTATCTCATCCATCTGTGTAAAATCTCAGGAACAAACACGTTTTGTTTTTTTTCAAAAGGTGTAAATTCTTCATTTCGAATTTTTCAAAACTCGGCATTCAAACGATAATTTTAATCACATAAGTGTGATCATTTAAAATTATTTTAATTTAAAAAATCATGAAAATTTCAGAAGGCAACTTTTATCCTTGAATTTTCAGAATTTTGAAAAATGCCTAAAATGTGGAATAAAAATTTTCTTGATAAGTACCTATAAGAAATTGATTTTTCTGATTGCATGATTGTCATAAGAATTGAAAAACTGAAATTTAACGAAAAACCTTATCGAAAAAGGTGGAATGAAACACTTCCTTACATTCGAAGTAATAAAATCATTTTCATAAAAAAAGTTCTCAATTTTCATGTTTTTTGGGATCCAAAAACATCCGAAAATGAAGAAAACATATTTTTTGAAATATATCCTATCAGCATAACTAGACCATAATATGACTTTATTACGCAGCATGTTTATAAGCAACATGAATCCTATTCAATTTTTCATTGCAAATTTTTTCTTACCTTTACGTTTCCCTTCTCTTCAACAATTTGAAATCAAATGAAAATTTTGTTTGAGAAAAATTTATTGATTTTTTCAATAGGTAGGTACCTACTTCTCATTTCACTAAAAATTCAAAATTCCAGATATTTGCCGAATAATCATATAAACAGAAGTCTTCAGAAGCAGTACAGAAGTTATCAAAGGTGCCAATAATGGTCCTAGCAATGGACCTAAAGCAAATCCCAGTTGGTATCCATTCACGGTATTCACGGTTTTTGAAATATTCCCTTTTTCTTCGCCATCAACAGGTGGAAATTGACTCACACATATAGGAACAAAAAATGCTAGCAATCCTTGCACTACTGGTATCACCGCGTTAATGGCTCCGACCAGAATACATAATGGTATTCCCAACAAACTCTCCAATTGTAAGATTTGCGACTCCATAACCCAGCTGACAGCCTGTTTCAAACAATACTGTTCCATAAGCTAAGGCATCAGATACACAAATTGCATTTACTTGATTCAAAATCGACGACGAACTAATAAATACAAATAAAAATAGTATTTTAGCAAACATAATTACTACTGTAATGATTTACGTTTGTCCTGGTGACAGTTCCACAGTCTTCCCGAAGGTAGATTACATTTGATTGACAGGTTTACTAAAAGGCACCACAATGGAAACAGTTATCTTCTCGAGCCTATTAGTTCTGATAAGCGTAATCAAGTTACTCGAATATGTCACCCTAGTACAACACAGAAATAAGTCGAACGACGAAATAATTTTGATAATACCTCTTTGTCTTTGTACTGATATTCAGCGAATTTCACAGTTCGATCAAATCCATCTGTGTAAATTATCAAGAAAAATCACGTTTTTTCTTTTCAAAAGGTGTATACTTCTTTATTTTGTACGTTTACAATTACAATATCGTTTAGTTTAAATATATAATTGTTCTTTTGTACAATGACAAACATACATGCACACATACACAGTACACACGTATTATATGTTACATCGTAAATTTTCAACTTTGGCCTATCTTCGTATACATACGCTTAAGTCGTCGTCTATCGAAATATCCGCAAAAAATACTCATACGAGAATTGATCCCTAAATATCTTACATCGATTATATAATGATTAATTTCACAATCGTAAAACAATATAAAAATATGTAATTCTAATTTTCAACGACGAAAAAAAGTAAATTCAACTCGATACGTAAAAATTTCCCCCGAACAAATAAAAAATCAACAACAATATAAAATCGTAAGTATCCATCATGAAAATGCAGAACAAGGCAGGCGTTTAAATAACGAACGTGATTCGAAAAAACCACGTGTGATAATCGCTCTACATAAAAACATCGTAACAAGCGTTTCAAATCGATTAAATAAAAAAATATCTAAACCGCAATTACGCGTCATGTCATTTAAATGTTATTATTTTCTTTGCTATCGCGACAACCACAATTTCAAAATTCTAATACAAAAAAAATACAAATAAAAAAATTACATAACTTTCGTTATCACAATTATAACAATAGAAAAAATAAATAAATGAAACGGTACTCCAAAGATCAGTATTATCATGGGGAAAGGGGCTACAGAGGTTACAATAAATTAATACTCCGTTTCGCGAATAAAATTCGGCGAATTTTCAAGAATCTCAGATTGGTCTCTAGATGGGAAAATGATTAAACAAAAACGCTTCAAAGCAAGCTCTCGCGTATAAATTATGAGATTTACTAAATCTTTACGAAATTATTGCAAATTTTAACGAATGAAAAACAGATCTCTTGAAATTCCGGCAAAACGATAACTTCTTATTTTATAATCATGTAACGTGTATTGTAACGTAACGTAACGCTATTTGTAAACGTATATATTTCAAATAATATATAAATTATAATACAAATTAAAATATAAAAAAAAGTAAATAAATAATACATTTAAAAAAAAATCGTTAAAATAAAGGGTGCCTTATTTTACTACATCATTTTTTTCTTGCTGCTTTTTATAACGTGCTTACGATACATAATTTTATATTTATTATGCGTATGAATTTTTTTTAAATAAGGAGGGAGGGGAGGGGAGAAAAGTACAAAATAAAAAATTCATTCAGACTACCAAGTATGTATACATATATGTTACCACATTATATAAATAAAAATAACTGTTTTTTATACAAGCCATCATTTTGTTGAAATAATTTATACGATTTCATCTTTCCTTTTCTAATACGAACATGTAATAATATCGTTATAAATAATTTTAATTCTGTACGTCGTTTGGCCGAATATACGAAAATATTATTACATTTGCATCGATAACAATTAAAATTACTATTATTTTTTCTTATTTTTATTATTCGCGCCTCTGGGCGGTGTCTGGGGTCTATTCGCGTTCGTACTTAAATAACCACCAATTTTCTTCTTATCAGCGGGCTGCAAATAAAACAGAAGAAATCATGAAAACAATTCATTAGATATTTTTCACTTGAAACAAAAATATTAGTTTCAAGTTGATCTCGACCAGAGGCTGACTAATTCAAAAGAGTTGAATCGGCTGTGGATAATTTACGAAACACGTCTAAATAATCGACTTCCAAGAATAACACCGGAAATTCCAAAATAATGATGGCACCCGTAATCAAGTAATCAATTTTGCAATATAGGTGCTTTGTGATTGGTCATCAAGTACGTGGCTCGGTCAGGGGAATGCAAGGAATTGCACTGTAACGTAATCCAGAAAAAAATCACCACTCACTTTCAAAATTTGGAAGGAACACATCAAACTGTCGTCAACTGACATCATCGCTCCGGCGTTGTCAAATTCACCGCAATAATTAGGCGCCGAAAATAACGTAACTAATTGTCGTTTTGAGAAAAATTCGTATCCATCTTCAACAACCTGGAAACAATAGATCCGTATCAAATATAATTCATTGGGCACGCTTCACCGGAGAAAATGACGAATAATTACTTGATGGGCCCGACATATTAGATCAAAATCGTGTTTTTGTAAAAATTTCGCTACTACTTCTTGTCCAAAGGTATAAGAAACGCCTCGATCATTTTCGCCCCAACCGGTAGTATCCTGTGTAAATAAATAAAGATTAGAGATTTCGAAATATCAAATAATAAAAATCCGCGAAATGATCCATTACTTTATCTGGATCGGACCACAATAAATCGCAAAGTAATCCTTGATCTGGCACATCTGTTGGTCTCATAATACGTCTGATTTGTTCCATGCTTTGTAGATCCGGACCTAGACCTCCATGACAACAGAAAATTTTTTCATCGATTATAGCTGCGACGGGTAAACAATTGAAACAATCGGTGAACGTTTTCCATAATTTGATGCTATATCTTCGTTTACCTAAGAACAATAAACATGATTAGAAATTTTCACAAGATACACACCAAGGTCGAGAAAACACTTACATTCGTCATAAAAGCCATAAATACGATTGATACTAGCGCATTCGTGATTGCCTCGAAGTAAAAAGAAATTTTCCGGATACTTGATCTTGTATGCGAGTAATAAACATATTGTTTCCAGCGACTGCTTTCCTCGGTCGACGTAGTCGCCTAAGAATAGGTAATTTGATTCCGGGGGAAACGCGCCGTATTCGAATAATCGCAGCAGATCGTAGTATTGCCCGTGGATGTCTCCTAAAAATTGAACGATAACATTAATAAAATATAAATAATCATCGATTAGATTTCGAAACTTACCGCAAATTTTCAAAGGAGCTTCTAATTCCAGTAAGATAGGTTGTGATAGAAAAATTTCTCTCGATTTTATACATAGTCCTCTTATTTCGTTTTCTGATAATTGTACATTTTTTCCAGGTCTAGCCCCGCGAACTGAAATCAACGTCAGAGATTAGAAAATTTCAAAGTAGTGTAGTATAATTAGATTTGTACGTGTTCATTAGAGTACTAGCCGCTTATTCAAGTAATAAATGTAATAAATATCGTAATTAAATAACACAGAGGCTAAATTATTCCTTAGTTTAATACGTAGACATTGAGAGACAATCTACAGAAGATAATATTTGAAATGAAAGCAAAATACGTAATTAATAGAAACACTTTCTCAACTCGGAATTTCACTACGACGGAAACTGAGAAATTTTTTTCAACGATATTAGGGTAGGAAAGTCGTATCATACGATATTTAATCTTAATACTACAAATTGAGATAATTAACAGGAAGGAAATGCACAGACTAAATTGATTTTACCGCGATTAGAATACATACGGAGAAATTTTCTCCAAAATAATTACAACGTATAATTTACCTTCTAATAACACGCTGATGATTTTATCTATATTCAACGAATCCGCTTCACCCATATTGAAAAGAGTCAGGTTAAATAAAATCTAAAGAATTCGAGTTAAATTAATATAACACACAAATTCAGTAATTAAATCAATATTTCTAATAACAAACGTTGTTATGGGCTGTAAGTTTTTTCAATGGCGGCGGCAAATACGTCAAAGCGTGTCGATACCTCGGTAGTAAAATAAAAATGCCTCGTACGTGAAATTTCTCGAATTTACCTATTTTACTAACCTATTTAATGTTGAAAGTTTAATTACCCGAGAAATTTCGCGTAATTACGATTATTTTCGTTTTAAAAACACGTGTTGTGTTATCAAACAATCAAAATTCAAAATTGATAAAAAATTCGAAATTGAAAAAAATGTTTCGAGCTAAATTTTTTTAGAAAATAAGTCATGTTAATTACTCTGAATTGATTGCGCGATGACTTCTAAAACATTTGATCAGTTGGGAGTAAAACTATCGGAACCAATTCTTAAAACATTGAAAGAATTGAAGTTTCAACACGCTACTCCTATCCAAGTAATTCGTTTTTCTGTAGTCAATTTCTTATAAAATACGTACTCTGTTTTATAAAATGGTCTTTAAATAACCTTACTTCTTTCCAACAGGCAGAATGTATCCCTTACCTTTTAAAAAACAAAGACGTAGCTGCAGAAGCTGTAACAGGCAGTGGGAAAACTTTAGCTTTTGTGATACCTTTACTCGAACTTATTCTGGTAATTATTTTCCATCTGTAAATCCCCGAAGACTTTCATTTCTTTACTCCTTTGGTATTTTTCAGAAACGAAGCGAGCCGTTGAAAAAACGAGACGTAGCTGGATTGATTATCTCACCAACGCGAGAATTAGCCACCCAAACACACGAAGTATTATCTAACTTCTTAGCCAACACTGAAAAAATAACATCTCTATTGATCGTTGGTGGGAACCCTATCACTGACGATGTAGAAAAATTACGCCATCAAGGAGCTCATATCATCACAGCCACTCCAGGCAGACTAGAAGAATTGCTGACGAAAAATTTCCCCGAAATAAATCTGCATAAATCTTTGAAAGAAATCGTACGTAAATGTTATTTACTGGTCAATCTTTAAGAACAATATGTTGTAATTTAGGTCATTTTCAGGAACTTCTTGTCCTCGATGAAGCTGATAAATTACTCGATTTTGGATTCGAGAAATCTCTAAATACTATTTTACAGTATTTACCATCTCAAAGAAGAACTGGATTATTTTCGGCTACGCAAACTAAGCAATTGATTTCCCTTGTAAAGGCAGGTCTTCGTAATCCTGTTCTTATCGAAGTTAAAGAGAAAAAAATGAAAATGCCTGACAGGTACAAGAAACTTTAACGTAATGCGATTAAAATATTACTCGTATTTAACATAGAAAAAATATCATTACAGCGCTAAAATGGAAGACGCTTCAACTCCGAGCGCATTGCAAAATTATTACATGATGTGTGAGCCTGATCGAAAGCTTACAATGCTTGTAAATTTCATTAACAACAAAGGCAGTAATTTAAAGTACATGTTGTTTCTGTCATCGTGCGCCTGCGTTGATTATTTTTTTACGATTCTTCGGTCATTATTACCTGACTTAGAACTATTTGCCTTACATGGTAAAATGAAAGAACGACGGTATAAAATTTTTGAAAAATTCAAAAATGCCGATTCAGGTAAACGAGTCAATTTGCGATAGACGTCATAAAATGAATAGCCGAGTAATCAATTTATTTTACAGGAGTTTTATTGTGTACTGATGTTATGGCTCGAGGTGTAGATATTCCAGAGGTCCATTGGGTCATTCAATACGATCCTCCTAGCTCTGCGACATCTTTTGTACACAGATGCGGACGTACTGCTCGAATCGGTAAGACTGGAAACGCTCTAGTGATGCTTATGCCGAATGAAGACGCTTATGTAAATTTCATCTTACGAAATCAAAAGGTTCTTTTTAATATTTTTCATTTATTTCACTTCGGTGATGTGATTTTTTTCATCTATCACAATTTTACAGGTTTTGCTAAAGGAATTACCACCCACAAAATCTAGGAATTATCAAGAAATCGTTGACAGCGCCCGTCAGTTACAACTCAGTAATCGCCAAATTTTCGATAAAGCGAATCGAGCTTTTGTATCTTATATTCAGTCATATTCTAAGCACGAATGTAATCTCATATTGAGAGTTAAAGGTACTCGTCGTGATTCGTTATTATTTTCACCACTTTTGACTGTGTTATTAATTCAGTTTCTTTAGATTTAGATATTTGCAAACTAGCTTTCGGATTTGCTTTGCTCAAGTTACCAAAAATGCCTGAACTTAAAAACAAAGATACGTCCTCGTTTGTTCCCGTAGATGTTGATTTTAATACCATTAAATATCTGTAAGTACCTTTAGCGTCTAATTTTTCATCATTTCTCAATTTATCCATCTTCATTTTCAACGCAGAAATAAGGAACGAGAAAAAAAACGCGAAGAGAATTTAAAACAATATCAAGAAACAGGAGCCTGGCCAGGAGCCAAAACAAAACCTAACCGTAAAAAACAAACCATTGCCTGGGCCGAAGCAAAACAGAAAAAATTAGATCGTAAAGAAAGGAGACGAAAAAGGAAAGAAATTAGAAACGAAAAAATAGCTCAAGGTAAAGTCAAAAAGAAGAAACGCAAAAATGAGTTCACCGAAACTGAAATGGAAGAACTAATGAAAGATGTTGCCTTACTCAAAAAGCATAAAAAACAAAAAGTATGGATTCAGTATTTTTTCTGGTCATTATTTTATAGTTCGAAAGAAATTTCATACATTTTTAATTTCAGATAAACGACGATGAATTTAATTCAGCTTTTGGGGAAGGTGACGACAGTGAATGAAGATGTGTGATTATTTTATTTCTGTCGTTGTGATGAACATGATTTTTCAGACTGTATTTGAAGAGGTTGTTGTGAATGTTTTATTACATTTTTTTTAAAGAACTGAATTGTGATATCTTGGAATAAAAAAATTTTCTACTCTTTCTTGAATTCTCGATACTCTTCTCACTAAACAAAATAACCATCAATCGAAATCATATCAATAAATTATATATTACATATAACAATAATATCATCCATTAGATACAATTCAAAATACAAATGAACATATATAAATGAATCTTTTTTGAACAATTCCAGTGTATAATGGGCATATGTCATAAATAAAGGGACAAGATATCAATCAAATGCTTACTTAAACTCTACGATGAATGCTATCGTGTATGTTAGTCGTACAATAAAACCTTTCTAGTCTCTATGGTGAAAAAAATAAGAAAAAATGCACACAGCGTTGCAACGGATCCACCTGTCTATAAACTACCACATCTTAATCGATTCAAAAACCGGTGGTCGATTTATCACAGATTAATTAATACGTTAATATTGATCCACTTTATTTACGGGCTACGAATAAAAAAATGGGGAAGGAGGTCAGGGCACCAGAAAAATATAGAGAGAAACAAGCTTAAAAATTCTTCGATGCTTAAATACATGTACAATGAATATAAAATGACCGTATATTATTTTTAAAAAAAGTAAAAAGCTCAATGTTAGGACAGTCTTTTATGCTATTAATTATTTATACATCAATAAAATGCAACAAATCGGAAGACTGATTAAAAATGAAAAAAACGAACGAGCGCCCAATAAATATTTTGCAAAAAAAAACAAGCCGTGATTCAGTCGTCGTCGTTCTTAGTTGAAAAAAAAATTAAATAAATAAAACGCGTAGAAAAACTACACGTATGAAAGTGCACTCGTCATCAACATTCCAATGATTCGGAAAAGCAGATGAGATTCGATAACATTTCAAAATACGCATAATAGGTTTACGAATACTTCGTATTTTCAAAATTAAAGGGGTAGGGGAAAGTGTGAAAACTATCAGAGATATTCGCTTGAAAAAATTTCTTTGGGTATGGCTAATTCGACTCATTTGCTATGTATAATACTGTGGAAATCTCCTAGAGTCAAAATTTTCATTCATTGAAATAACTTATTTGGCGAAATAACTTTCGGTCGAAACCTTCTGCTGTAAATGGCCTTTTCTAAGGCCCAATACCACACCGTAAAATATTTACAAAAAATAATTTACATAGTTCACAAAACAATACAAACACATTCGCATATATAAACGCATAGCATACATATAATTTATAGGTATATCGAGTGTTAGATTGATTCGAGCCGAGCAAACGTTCCTTTAAAATATCATTTCTTATTTTTTCAAGTACAAAAAAATAGAATCATTCGAGAACGAATTATTTTACAAGTGATGAATTCGTACAGTAGTAGGAATAATGATTCATTGAGATGGAATCGTTCGCGAACGGTTTTTTTAGAAAGTGATTCAGACGTTCAGAGAACAAATGAATCACGTTTCGAGCAAATCATTCAAGAACGATAAATATTGAAAAATACACTACAAAATTGACAATTTAGAATTCTCGATTATTTCAAGTAAAGTCGTTCGCGAACGATTCGATTGAAAACGATTCAATTGTTCGCGAACGACTGATTTACTTACAAAATGAATCAGTTTTCAAACATTGACACTATGAGGAAAAGAAAATGAGAAAATTTTGCGTTCTGAAAATATCGTTGGTGAACGATTCGTTCGAGACCGACTAATTTGATTTCACATGAAGTCGTTTGCGAATGATTCGATTGAAAACGATTCAATCGTTCGCGAACGACTGATTCACTTACAAAATGAATCAGTTTCTCATACATTAACACTATGAGAGAATGGAAATGATAAATGAAATAATTTTGAGTTCTAAAGATATCGCTCACGAACGATTCGTTCAAAAATTGATTTATGAACAACCGTTTTGATTTGAATATCAGTTTTAATGAAGTATTTCAGCTGAATTTCTTTTGACAGAAATACAAATTTTGAAAAAATCAACATTTGTGAAAATATTGTTCGTGAACCGTGAACGATTACAGTTTTTTGCAGAATTTCATTGGGTCCCTTCAATAAAATCATTCATTAAATCGTTTGCTAACGATCGGTTCAACAATCCATCAAAAAAGTCGCGAGAGTCAAAACCGCAATTTTTGATTATTCAAAGGCAGCACCGCACCCCTAATCTTCCATTTTTCAACATTTATTCTACTCAAAATCATTATCCGAACACTCGACCGAATCTACAAGCATCGCCGTCTTTTATAAATATCAAAATATGTATTTAACTAACGCTGCTCAGCGGCTTCTATGTAAAAAAAAAAGAGAATAAATAAACAAACTGGCACACCACACACACACACACTCGACCTGAACATATTAAAACTACGACTGCGAAAACTTAGTTTTCAAAATGGCCACGCCTTCGTCGGGCACGCCTAAAACGTATAATAATATATTAAATATATTAAAATAAATGCCGAATTATACTACATATTAATGACTTACGTAAAATACCGTTTAAATGTCTCATTCAAGCATACAAACAAAAGCCACGCATCAAACATACGTACACGACGAGAAAACGAGATAGAGAGTGAGAAAGGAGAGAGACAAAAAAACAGAGAAAAAAATTTATAAGGGGAATAGAGAGAGAAAGAAAGGGGAGAAGTATATATAACACATATATACGCGTTTTTTAAAATTGGAAAATGTCATATCGTATATGTTTTCGTAGTAATTTTACACCTCATCGGGCGCCAGATCCTCTCTATCGCCGGACGAGTTGGCATTCACGTCGGCTGACTGATTGGTCGACGAATCGCCGGAAGAGTTTTTTTCGACTGTTTCTTTACGAGCTTTATCGTTCTCGTTGGTGGTATTTTCGTCAACGGCGACTACACGAGCTTCCAGTGCTCTGATTCGATTCTCATGCTTGACGATCATGGTCTTCAGTTTACGTATCTCTTCCTTGAATTCTTTGATGATTTCGTCCTGCGAATCGACGAATATGTATAAAAATTGAGGCGAAAAATGTAGGTATCTTAAGAGGGAAGTACTTACCGATAGCGACGACGCGTTATAATTACTAGTGGTAACATTACTAGCGGCTCCGGCGGCAGATTTTCCACCGACAGCATTCGTTGCAGACGAGCCGACCGCTCCGGCAGCGCCCGAGCCCGATTTAGACGGTTTATCGAGTATATTCGATCTTTTGGTTACTTTGAATTCGGCCTGCTTGGTCGATGGCGGCACGAAGCCGGCTTTTAGCGAAATTAGTATGGGTTCGGCGTCTTTTCCGGCGAACCATTCTTCGGCGGTGGCGGCCGGAATGTCGCCCAACGTGTCCGGATACAGATCCTCTTGGAAGAGCTCCGACTGTGAACATAAATTTCAATAAAATTCATGAAAATCGTCATCGCGAAAAATTTTGATTCTAAACAGTAATAATTGATAAACGATATGAAAGTTAACTTGCGAAATTTCAGAATTGCATAATTTCAGAAAAGTACGATACAATACACTTTGATAAAATTCGTAATCAGCAAAATTGCGTTTTTTGAATTAATCATTTCGTAGGATGATTCACCATAACCAACGTTACATTTCAAAAAAATCATCGAATCTGATAAAGCTCGAAACTCTCTTACCTTACGTGGAACCGTCATACTGATAACTTGACACAATCCGGAATTATTTAGACGGAAGAATCTGGTTATTTCGCACGAATTCACATCACAGCCTCGCTTCGGCATCATGCCGATGCCTCGTTGCGGGTCCGAAGTTTGAAACGTATTTATATAATGCACGAACGGAGCTTCCGATGAGATTTCGAAATATCTAATGACGCTGTCGCCCTTCAAACGAAAATTACAATAGGTTAGATTTTTTGAAAAATCATTTTTTACGTGTTTATTGAGACGTCGCGTCGGAGAGATGAAAGCTTCGAGGTGCTCACCTTGCCGCATAAGTAGACTAGATTTGTATCCGGATCGTACAACGGGAACATGACGCCGTTACTCGTATCCAAATCGACAATAGCGATGGGATCGTCCAAATGGCCGGGATCGCGCAACGAATACTGCCTTTCCGATACTCTGCTAAAGCCGGTCGTGAAGATCAGACCGCAGCGTAAGAAAATCGCTCGACTAGCTTTACTTCCTTCGTGGCCGATTGCCTCCTACCGCAAATAAAACCATACATTGCAACATTTTCCTCTAATTCGTGAATCCGGAGTGGAAAATGAGAAGGAAGGAGGAGTGATTTTCACTCGAAAAACAAATATTTTCGTCGTTAACCTGTTCAACTTCTCCGGTTCTCGGATTGATTATCCTAATTCGTTTATCTTTGCAAGTCGTAACCAATTTCGTGCCTTCCCAGTTCCAGCAAGCGCTGTAGATGATATCAGGATGGCAATCGATTTGAATAAGTACCTCGCCGGTGCCCACATTCCACAATACTACTTGATTGTCGGAGCCTGCAAACAAACAAACATCATTTTACAAATTTTCCTATACTTTCTTCGTGAAGAAATAATCATCTCCTTTTTTAAAAATCCTACCAGCTGTAAGGAGTACGTTTTGAGCTGAAGGATGCCACAGCACAAGGCCCACTCTTCTTTGGTGAAATAGCAAATCGACAACGGGTTCGGTGAGAGTTCTGTAAAAATAAAAATTTTTAAATTATTAAATGAACGATATTGCTCACACATACACGAAAAGTAATTCGACTCGAGAAAAAATTGGCTAATTTCGTATATCAGATATATCGACAGAATCAACAAAATAATCTATTCGAGAACGTTGTACAATGTTCAATAAAAATATTTCTTTACTTTGGAGCCCCCTGATTGATAAAATTTTATCGTAATGAGGAAATACGTATACAACAATCGAACACGATAATTCAGAAACGAAGAAGAATTTACGATGTTATTTTCCAAATACGTACATTGTACATTTTGAGAACCACCGGTTCTCAAAACACACACCATCCTTAAACCAATACTTCCTATATTTTTGACGTTTGTTTTATGCAAAAGTGCAAATATTTGCTGAAAGAAAAAAAAACGACTCTCGATTCGACACATATTGTTAAAATGTTTCCCACACGACGAGGGTCACCCTTCGATGCAAAGATACGCATCACAGCTCATAATTTCAGTCCATTTTGATAATGTAGTTTCGAAAACAGGGGTCACAAAACAATAATAAAAATTGTCCAAAGAAAAAACCAAAGCAGTTTTTCAAACATTTTTTACTTTCCAGACTACAATGCAATGGAAAATTCAACTTTGGTGAAATTTTCAATTTTCTATCTGAAATCTAGAGCGCCGGAGATGGACCACGTTCCTAACAAAATACTGTCACAATTTTTGCATATTAAAATAACAATTTTTCTTCGCTACAATTCATGCTTCATTGATCACGTTTTTAGCCGAAATCTAATGAGAAGATATTATCTTCTCCACAAAATCGACAGAATGATTTTTTCCATCAAAATTTCAATTTTTCTGCTGAAATTTTGGTGGGGTTTCTTTGATCAAAATAATACGAGTATTACTTTTTCCCTACCGAAATCTCAAGTAAACGTCTAAATAACAAATTTTTGTATACCAGGTATTCAGTTTTTCGAATTCAGTAGAAAAATAAAATTTCTAAATCAAAATCGAGCACTTTTTTAGATTTTTTTCAAACTTACGAGTTGACCCCCACTCCCATTCCACCTATAAGAATAATTTAGAGTTTTACAAGTGGTGAGACAGTCATTCACAAGGGAGAGGTGGCAAAAAATTATTTCATACGAAATTTAAAAAATGTCCATTATTATAAGTTGTTAAAATAAGGAATTCTTTGAGCCCGAGCGAAATGAGGTCGAACATTTTGACTGAAAAAGGTATTCGAAAGTTAAGATTTCTTCAAAATGATAAATTGGAAAAAAATTAATTTTCAATGAATTTCGAACGAAAAATGCGGGACTCTTGAGCCAAATTCAGCACATTTTCATCACTTTTTTGATTTTTAACACTACTTTATCAAATGGAGGACTTTTTCAGCACTTTCAACACCTGCTAGACACGTTGGTTCAGGTTTAAATAAAATTTTAAAAAATTATGTTTGAAAATGTTCGTAAAAAATTTGAATTTGAACAGAATTTTGATACAATTGAACAAAATTTAAGAAAAATTGACTCAAAATCGAATTTTCATTTCAAATATTTAAAAAAATGTGTAATGAACAAAACTATAAAAAAATTATGTTTACACAGAATTATGCTAAATCTAATTTCTAAACAAATTTAAAAGTGTTTGAGAAGTACTTCGAAGAAAAGTTGAAAAGTTTCTAATAAAATATGGCATTCCATAATGAAAAGATCCACTTTGTTTCCTCAAGTCGGTTGTGAGTTAAGGTCATTTCCGAAATTTCATTCAAAACGAGACCTAGCGGAGCCTCATATTTTCAAAATTAACCGACTTATAAGCATTTTGAAAGCTAATGTTCAAAAATTTAAGTTTTGAAAAAACACTCATTCAAAATTTTGCAAAAATACTGCAAAAATCTCGAAAACTAAGCTTCCTAGAAAAAAAAAAAACAGCTCACATAAGAAAGAAAATTTCAAGCTCTACAATTTTCATTCCTTGCATTTTTTTCGTACCACCCTTAGTTTGGCCAGAAAATCCATGTTTATGGGAAATTTACAAAGCCTATATTTTTTTTCATTTCAAACCCCATCATTTCTGTAAATTTCTAATAAATGTGAATTTTCTGGCCAAACTTAGGGTGCTACGAAAAAAGAACAAGGGATGAAAATTGTAGAGCTTTAAATTCGCTTTCTACTACGAGCTATTAATTTTTTCTAAGAGCGTTAGTTTTCGAGATTTTTGCAGCTCAAAGTTTTTTTTTTTCATTTTCAAAACCATCAACCTTACAAATGAGTCACCCTGTAGAACAGGTTCGAAAGTGTTTTCGGGGAACCCAGACATTCTTACACGAAAGTAGAAGCATCCCAGTGTGCAAAAACATCAAAAACCGAAAATCGAAATTGAATTATGTTTAAACAAAATTATGGTAAAATTGTCTGAATCAAATTTTGGAAAATTCGATTTTGAAAAAAATTGTGAAAACCTTCTGTGAATTTTGTTTCAGACCAAAATTTAAATAAAAAGACCAAAAAGTCGAAAATAATGACTCATTTCAATCATTTTTCTGCCTTTTCAAATGCGATTTCGTTCACTTTCAAGACATTTTCAAGCAATTAACGATTAAAGGTAATTTGAAGCATTCGAAGCTATAAAAGTCGTGTAGTGAAACTTTCTCAAACTCTGCTCTGAGCCTTTGCTTTTAGAAAAAAATGATTTTCTCAAAGAAATCCTGAAAATGCTTTCAAACAAAAGCTCACCATACGAAACAGATTTTTTTTGATATCTCCCCCCCCCCCATCTGCTCCCACGATTGCTCCATTCCTTTCCAATTTTTCTAACCAAAACATCTTCCAATGGTTTACTACAATCATCAATCCTTCCAATGACCAACCTATCTCTTCGCATAATCACTTCGAATTCGTCACATACTCGCTTCTCTATCCCTCAAAAAGCCATTGTAAACCATCACGTAGACTCTATTTCCTACTCGAACTACCTATACCCCTCATCTCCACCTGTTGCCATTTAGCCGCTGTTTAAATATCGCGATACATACTCGTAGACCACGTATCGCAATCGGTATTTATTTTTCATACGCTCTCGCCAACAACTATTCCCTCTCTATCGCTCTTTTCTAAAATTCATTTCCTCATTTCGTATCCGTACGTTTACAAACATACGAACGTCACTTACTAATCGCGTAAAAATAGTAATACCTTGGTAGTAATAAAATATTACCAATCGAAGACCGCTTCGCACGTATAATACCTCGCCCATTAATGGAATATTTTACTCGTATCGATCACGTCGTCGCGTGTTTCGTCTTGTACCGGTACCTCAAGTTAGCTGTATCCTTATCTATGCGAAGATTAACACGCTTCGTACGACCCAGACCCAGTGAAGTTGCTGGTGCCTGTTGCCGTTCGAGTACGCTAATATTCGGTGTCCAACTCCCAAGTCCCACCAAAGCACCGAACCAGCAACAACGCCAGTAGAAATCAATCTTGAACTCGTGAATCATTATTTAAGGTCAAGGGGAAATCGTATGCAGTACTTTTTCTCGATTAAAATTTACATATCGCGGCCGTCGCGAATCGATGCCTACGTCAACTTATGACTACGATAAGGCGTAGAAAAATCTCACGTAGTACGTCGTTTATAGCTAAACAAATAAAATCTTTTAGATAAATTTATGGCTAAGAATTTCCTAGAGGCTGGATTTCGAAACATACGTATCGATATTGAAATCGATAAAAAAAATATATTCGTCGAAACGAGATTACGTCGTTTTTATAATTAAAATTCAATCTCGTTTCAATCGAACTCATTTATAAGATGAGTTCATTAATCGCAGCTTATTATTTCCGTCTACCTTTCTTCTTATTATAAATCGAACTCGATGCTCGTGGATTCAATCATAATACCGCACCGCAAACACCACATTCGGGATCACCTCTTCTTCACTTTCCTCCATGTCCTACTTCTGGTTTGCCAATTTTTGCCCTACGACTATGTAGGAAAGTAGGTACCTACCTCGAAATACCGCCATCGGGTATATGCCATACTTTGACGACGCAATCTTCCGAACCACTAGCGATGACGTTATCATTATGAGGACACCAGGCGATATCTAACACGGGCCCTTTGTGACCTCCGACCAACGCGTGATCCGGTGCGATTCTGCCAGTCTACGGTGTCATAAAAAAGAGGAAAAAACAATAATAATTACATCGTTAAATTTACGAGCAGTTAATGTTGCTATTGGTATTGCTGCCGTCGCCGCCTTCACCCTAAAATTTCCCTCCCCCAAAGGTAGATATCTGCACGATAAGATAAATGTCACGTATGGATATTGGACACGTCATGTTACAGCTGTTGATACTGCTCTCATCGTCAGCCACAGTCATGTAATGAGAAATTGATCGAGATTGAAGGGAGGCAGGGAAAAAAGGTAAAAGGTTGAAAATACAATAATACGAATCGAAAAGCATTAGGATATCTCACAGGCCCAGTCATGAGCTGATGTGGGGACTGAAATACATTTCAAGACTACCGAGGAAATGATATGCCATTTTTGGCTTCTCAAAAATTATTATTCGAAAAATTTTACACTTCGCAAATCTCTAGACTTTTTATCCATTCAATATTCCGTTTTATGAGTGGGGTGGGGGGATCATCCTGAAAATTTCTGCATCCATTTTTTACTTTTCAATATTTCGTTGGACTTTTACTTTTTTTAGGGGTTCTAAAATTGCTGTGAAATAACATCAAACAAGAAAAGCTCGGGTTATTACAGAAATTTGAGAACCACGAAAAAATGAAAATGCTGTCGGGATTCATCCTAAATGCATCTGGAGTGAAAATCGAACCCTTAATTTCGATCAAACCGTATATAATTGGGGGGAGGGGGTTCATTCAATTTTGAGATATTCTTAGACGCAATCATTAGGTCAGGTATAGAAATCATCTGAACACCCCTAACAAATGGAGAAAAATCAATTTTGTTTAAAAACTCAATTTTTTTGAGTATATGAAAATTGGCCTTGCAAATCTAATAATATGTACCTCAACATTCTGAAGTGTTAAAAATGTTTCAGAGAGAAAGATTCATATTTAAAAAAAATTTTGAACCATTGATATTTTTGGAAAAATTATAAAAATTATTTTTAAACTATGCCCATCTTCAGATTCTCATCAGATCATCGCCATCTTAAGATTCTCAACAAATTATCGTCATCTTAAAATTCTCATTGAATTACAGCCATTTTGAGATTCTCATGAAATCGTCACCATCTTATGATCCTCATCAAATCATCATCTTGAAATTCTCATCATACTCTTATCTGATGATTTAAAAATTCGATCTCTCAAAACTTACGGTCTAGCAAAATTTTTTCTTATTTTTTACACTTTTTTTTCTGAATAATCAACTTGAAAAATCCTAAAAAATGTAATTTTTTAAATGCTCCTTAAAGACATGGGTAAAAATGAAAAATCGTGGAAAATGGTCTTGTTGGGTAAAAGTACACGCGCTGTGATCATTTTGTTTCCATTTTGTCAATTTATACATTTTTTATGCAATTTTTTATTTTTTGAAAAATGTAAGGGGGCTCAGAACCACTTAAAATGAAGTTGAAGAAAGAATTAAAAATACGGAATTATTTTCTCCATAATGTGTAACCAATTGATGAGAAGAGGGGGGGGGGGATGACTAAAAAAATTTTCAAAATAATTTTAAAAGGTTTGTACAAACTGTCCAAAAGTTGAGATTTCCATAAAAATCATTGAAAATGACATCAAAACGGTCAAAAGATCATAAAATCTTCGAAAATCTCGTAAAAATTTCTTACATTTTCTTAAAAATTGGTACAATCAGAATGGGATACATTGATGAAAATACCATTAAAAATTGAAAAATATCTCAAAACTTGATACCATAATAAATTTAAATAATTGAAAAGTTTTGAAGAATAAAGAAGAAGAAGAAGAAGACTTTTTATTCCATTTTTGGTACTATGATGAAAAGTTCATTAAAAAATTTTTTTTAAATAAAAAATATCCCAAAATCTAACATTTTAATAAAAATTTATAATGAACTTTTCACCATTGCACCAAAAATGAAATAAAAAATCTTCTTCTTCTTCATTCGTCAGAATTTTTCAATTATTCATTATGATATCAAGTTTTAAAATATTTTTCAATTTTTGAATGTATTTTCACCAATATATTCTTCTATTACTGAAAATCTACATAAAAAATGTGAAAATATTACTAAAAATTGTTTAAAAAAATGCGGTAAAAGTGGTTGAAATACTATAAAAAAAAGTTACTACATTCACAAATTGTCATAGAAATCAGGAAAAGTAACACACAAATTAAAAAAAATTACAAAATTTTGGAAAATGTGAAATTTTTAGCATTTTTTATGAGATTTTCAACGTTTTTATGATTTTTTTTTGGCCATTTTCACACTATTTTTACTGGTTTTTTGTGAAAATTTCGACAATTCTCGAGCAACATTTTCGAGGATTTTTCTTGACTTTTTTGACGTTTTCAGCTTGTGTCAATTTTTATGACAATTTCAACGACTTTTGCAAAATACTGAGCGATTTTCATTTTTCTAAGATCGTTTTTAATGCATTATTTTTACTAGATTTTTAGAAAATTTCGACAATTTCAACATTATCAACGAATATTACGGTTTTTTGATCATTGTTTTTCATATTTAAAAAAATTTGTATTAAAATGTTCACAACTTTTACTAGATTTTCTACAGTTTAATGTTTTTTTTTTGGTCATCTCTACAACATTTTAACCGATTTTCATGACTATTACAACAATTTTTGTAAAATTTTCGACGATTTTTCTATTATTTTTGTGATAGTTAAAACGATTTTTGAGAAAAATTTCAACATTTTTTTGAAATTTTTGACAGTTTTCATTATTTTGTGGCCATTTATACGATATTTTCATCAATTTTTAGGACAACTCAATACTTTGCAACACATTTTCAGTAATTTTCTAATTCTTACGGTATTTGAGCTGATTTTTATGACACTCCCATGAGCTATTAGGTTTTTCTAAAAAGGGGGAGGGGGCTTAGTTTTCGAGATTTTTGCAGTCAGTTGTTTGACTTTTGAAATTATCAACTTTGTAAATTTTCCAGACATGGATTTTCTGGCTAAACCAAGGGTGCTACGAAAAAAATTCAAGGGATTAAAATTGTAGAGCTTGAAATTCCCTTTCTCCTAAGAGTTATTAGTTTTTTCCAGGAGGCTTAGTTTTCGAGAGTTTTGTAGTTGAAGTATTTTTTTTTTTTCATTTTCAAACCGTCGACCCTTTAAATAAGCCATCCTGTATTAGTTTAAAAATAGTGGATATCTTCTCAAATTTATATCTTTTTCAAAATCCAACTTCAAATCTCAATTAATGAGTCCAACGTTTCAATAATAGACTCTATTTCGTAAAAAATTCGAATCACAACCCAAAGAAGAATTCATTCATTGAATCCCCCCTCCACAAATCTCGAGAAAAAAATCGAGCACGAAAAATCTGTCTCGGTCCATTTCTACAACCAATTTCATCATTTTTTCCAAGAAGACGAAGACAGTGCAGCATGATACTACTCATTACTAAGAAACCACACTCCCACGACATGATTCCCATCCGTTCCCATCTCATCACCCACACTCCACATACCCTCAACTTTCAACTCGATACGGCGGACGGGAAATCGGAAACCATCCATCGCGCGCCCGACAAAATTCAGCCAAAAAAGCTATTTCCCTTTACAACTTCGGCCAAATCGTCTTCGCTTACGTAATTCACCAAAAATAAATGATTTCGCGATCTGCCAATACGCTACACGCGACCACCATCTACATACACCAGACCTGCATCTTATTACACGAAACGGCGCCCGTCTCGTGCTACGAGTACGAGTATCCGGCCTGTGCGAATAATTAAAATACCTAGATGCCGTCGTCTGCTCATCACGTGTAATCACATTACACATATCTGCATATATATGTTCGATTATCCTCCGTCAACAACAGTATCCTCTATCTACCTACACTCGAATATAAAAATTCGTTACTTGTTCTTTCCTCGTTCACCTCCAACCCCCTTCTTCGTGCTTTGAGCAATCATTGTACGTAGAGGATTTCGCGCATCTATCACGAGGCAAATCTTCCGTATCCGTACCCATTTCTAACCTGTTTTAATTATTCCTTCTTGTTCGAATTGGGCAAAGAGAAAGAGAGAAAAACAGTTCGGTATATAAGATGATCACCGCCACCTCTTCGTACCTCTCTCATTCTGCAGCAGAGCAGATACACCACGTACATTGTACGTTCGTCATGTATATGGGTAGATTAGTTCATTAACGAGCTCCTTTATATAGGTAAAACATTCGCAGATAGATTCATCGACCCAGGGATACCAAAACTCGTCTCGCAAAACCATCAATCTATCCGCACCCGCGGCTCCACCACCTCTCAGCGTACAATAGAGACGAAACGAAGTCATTGACGCGGCGGCGGCGTTAAATAATCCGTGACCGAGTGAACGTGGCCGTGATACTGGTATTTTCGCCAATCCGATCAATGGGAATGAAAGCTTTTGGTTAATCGAATCTACCACTTGGTTTGTTAGATCGCGAGGGGGATTAGTGGCCAACTCGATCATTTTTTTGACAAGGCGAAGCGCGTACGTCATCTCTCATCTGTTTTTTTCACTCTTCGCACGTTGCTGGCTTCTTTTATTTTTATATCGATGAAATTTTACCCCCCACTGCTCAGACAGATGTTCATTTTCGTCATCTAGTAATAAAATTGGCAACGGAATACGAACGCTCTATACTGGCACATCGAGTATCGCGATTATTCGAATACAGAAAACAACCACCAACCTCTCGTCCTATTTCACTTTTCGCACGCACAATGTTTACTCTCGTATACCGCAGCTAACTGATAATATTATCACGAACGCGAGAGAGATAGGGACCAATCCCTCGCCCTGGCATCGCGAATCGACGCTGCATACGAGCCAGAGCCGTGTGCACTCCATTAAGCGAGTCACGAACGAGCATCGTCGCTCGAAGGGAAAGAATAACCCGACGACGACCAAGATTAACCCCACGTAAAGGTTTAATTTTGGATACATGTACATGGTCCTCTCGTCTCGCACCACTTTCGAATCGTCCAAGTACCTCCTTCATCTTCGTTCGGAACACAACGACGTATTTATCGAATCCACGACCTGTCATCTTCTCTGTATCGCCACACATCAGTAAATTTTTAGTCACTGACCTATATTACGTAATGTTATTTTTTGTTTATACACGTACAACTAAATGTATGTGCAATGTCCCTCCCTTTCGCCCGCCCACCTTCACAGTTGTCGTAAAACGTCCGATTCATCTCGGCGGACGTTTTTGGTCAATGTCGTCTTCGTTACGAATACGAGTTTTCGCCATTCCACGCAGACTCTTTCACTCGCCGAAATAATTATAGAAGTGTGGTGATTTATCACGGTGCTCGACAATGTAGAAAGCGTCCATTTTGGGGATTTGTTCGACAGCTCTGTCCCCTTTCACCGATCCTCTATACTTCGAATGATTTTACACTCGATTCCCTCGTTCTCTAGACCATTTCACTAGACGAATTTCGTTTCATTTTTTGGCCAAATTTTTCAACCTTTATCTAAAGAGTTCATCTGACGAAGAAAAAAACACACAGTTCGGTAATCCTTTACCCCCTCCTTGGTTTTTTTCACCTCTTCTACGCGGTTTTCTCATTTCGTCGCGTAATCGTTATTATTCTTTATTCGCGAACTGAGCCAGAATATGGGCGAATATTTCTCAATATTGTGAAAGAAATGAGACCCCCCTTTACTCCACTCGTATGACGTATATTTTTAAATGTCGTCCAACTATCATCGAATGAAGTTTTTCGTCGAAGATGGCCATTTTAACTCGTGATTTTTCATCATTCCTTGTTCCATTTAAGGCAGGCGAATCGAGAATTTTCCACATCCTCGGTTACGATGTGATTTTTACCCGTTGACTCGACGGAATTGGCCTATCGATGATTTTTTTTTACCACTGTTATGGATTTTACGATCGTTTCGGTAGAATCGTACGATTCATCGTGGATAATGATAAAAAATAACATACGTTATTCGAAGAGTTCCAGGAATGGATTGATTTTCTTCGAGTAATTACGGTAGCTCCGCGATGTAGCCACGATTATCGGATATGAGACTGATAAGTTGAACAATCACGGCGTTATTTTGATAACCTTATCGATTTTCATTCTTAAAGTTTTTTCTACGAGAGAAATTTACAGGAGGGTGTGTTTTTTGAGATTTAGGGAAGTTTAGAATCACGATTTTAGGTGGATTTTTTGGTCTTCCACAAATTTGATGAGATGATTCGTGAAAAAAAAATTAGGCGGAAGTATTTTTAAGGTGTGGTCATTTATGATGAACTGGTTTCTTTTAGGAAATTCATAAATTACATTTTCTTGACAACTTATCGGAGTTTGAAAAAATATTTAATTCTTTTTTCATTTCAATTTTGCAAAATTCATAAATTTTCTAAAATTGTGCATTTTTTCAACTTTGCAAAAATTTTATTATTAAGTATTTTTTAAAATAATTTCATGTCCAATAGGCAGTGATGAAAAATCGAAATCATTTCAGTTTCAGTTTCGGTTTCCAGTTTTTCTTGTTTCAGTTCAACTCTCGGTTTCAGTTTCAGTTTCCAGTTTTTAGTTTTAGTTTTTCACTTGCGTAGAACTTGATGTTTTAACCCTTATTTTTCTGAATAAATTTCGACACTGTCGAAATCGTGGTAATTAATTTAGAAAAAGGACGGTTAAAACATCAATTTTATGTCAAAAACTGGAAAAAAAACTGAAAACCATTTCAGTTTTAGTTCAGGTTTTTGGTTTTCAGTTTTGTCATTTCAGTTTCAATTTTTTCAAGTTTTTCCTTCACTGTTCATGTCTTGAAAATTTATTTAATTTTTTTTTAAATATTTTTATTCGTAGAGAAATGTTAGAATTTTTTTTGCGGATTTAACGCTATCAAAATAGCTTTTACAAACTCCCACGAATTCTCCCTCAACAACACAGTAATATTCTCGGACTCTTTCAGCTTTTCTTAGTATACAAAACCATCAAATAGAAAAACACCCCATTGCTCAAGGAATCACACAACCCCTTATCACCCCATCTGAAAAAGTAGTCCTCTGTTAGATACCTTCACAAAGAAATATCATTGGCAAAAAATTCGTCAATTTTCAAGAATTTTGAACTAATAAATTAAAAATTTTGTTCAAACTGTGAAACCGATTCTCAATTTCTCATAAATGCTAAATTTTCAAAAAATTCACACATTTCGAGCATGTTATAAAATTTGAATACATAGTTTCAATATTCGTTATAAAACCCCATTCATCCCCTTCCTCTTCCCTTTAAATGAGCATTTATTATCATTTGAAAAACTTTAAGCATACTGTCACTCTCACGTTATTCAATTGAAAACAACGTTTCTCAATTCAATTCAAATCAAATAAAGACACCAGCTTTCAGTAAAGGCCTCTTCAGCTTTCATTTCCTTTCGAAGTTTCGAAAAATATCGTTGAAAATTCCCAAAATGTTCAAAATTTCTTCCCCTATTGGTTTCTGACTCACGAATGAATGTGCCTGTAAATCACCAACATTCTTCTCATTCTTTTCTCAACACTTTTAAAACCATGAAATTAAATTTCAACTTCTTTTTTGTTTGTTTTTTTTATTCTTTGGCATAATTTCGAAACACCCCCCCCCCCTTCCCAATAAAAACCACACTTCGTACAATTCGAATAATTCACCGCGATATTCCGAGAAACACATACAAATACCCCTTTTCTCTTCTCTCCTCGGCGACACGAAAAAAAAAACTACGAATTAAACACTGGACGATTAATTCGCACGTATTTTACTCTCTTCTCCTCTCGGTTTCGTTACTCGGTTCATTGGTGAAGATCGCCTCGGGCCGAAATAGCACGCATAACACGACAAAACTGTGTTAATTGTAGTCGACGACGAATCGACAATCGTGATCTAATGCATATGAAACCTTCGACTTGACAATCAATGAAGGCTCGAAGTACGTACATGATAGAACAGCGGTTCGTACTAATTGCCGACCAATAAATGACACGAATAATTTCAACGAAACGTAAACGAAAAGAAATGAAATTCTGGACGATTTAATCCACGTTTGAATAACGTAGTTTCATCACCGAGGCGTTGTTTCAGATATGAAGTTGGTTAACGATAAAAAAAAATTACGATAAGCTTAGAGATGAATTCGCGGTAACACATCCTGTGCTCTGGAATGGTGAAGTGAGAAGGGGGGGGCGACGACGGAGCTCATAGGTTTCGCAACACGTTAGTATTAACGAAAGGTACTTAAACTTATAATTGTTCTAATATTAATTAAAGATAACCTTGTTTAAAGGTAACACAATAAATGCACCACCTCCTGCCGACTCGACAATAACGGCTAGAAATTTCGGATTCACGGCGCAAAATGTGGAGTCCCATGATGACTGAGATACTCTGATATTATCGTAGCAATGCTCTCGTTTTAAAGCTGTCCCGTAAACATGCCGGAATTTACTACTTCTTACAACTCGGAAGGACATCTGTAAAAGAAAACTGCGGTTAGGATCTGCGATCTGCGATCGAACGCCGGGGTTACGCTTCTTACTTCGATACAGACGCGAACGACACGAAACTACTAAACAAAATAACACCGCCGACGAGCAATTTTCACCATAAATTTTCAGCTATAACGTTTAATCTAGCGAACTGTTGAATGTTTGCGAACGAACGTTAAAACCTAAACAAGTATCGAATTTCCACGATCGCGGCGGCTGGAAAAATGAAATCGACGATAGCGAATTGGTAAACAAAAAAACAATAACAAAACTTAACGTCGTTTTCACGAATGCACAATATACATACAAAATTTACTAACGTTCAACGTTTTTTTAATCACGTTGGAATCATAAACGATGACATAGTTTGCCTTTTTAAAAATAGATTCATCGTTAGGCTTCCATTTTGCCATTGAAAATTACCGCGAATTTTAAACAGACTCGCAAACGTACCATGTCGAGTCGCGCTACTTCGAAAAAATTTCCCACGTGACGGGGGAGGCGGAAAATCAAACGGCGGCGACGAATTTTCAATCGTTTGTTTAAATTTTTCGTAAACGGTCGAGTTAGCGAAGTGAAATAGCTAAATGAACGAAACACGATAAATAATGTTACAATGTACCGGTAATACCGCTAGTTTCTATAAAATGAAAATAAATTAGCATTCATATCATGTAAGAAGCATACCCGGATGAAAGTAGAACAAACGGTTTTAAAAAAAGCCGGCCATGTAAGCGCGGTGAACGTACCTTATATTACATATATGTTGCTTATATTCACTATGAGAATTGGTAATATTAAAAACTAATTACAAATTTTACGAATTAACCGCAAAATACCATGTTAGATATCACAAAGATGTCGCACTGATACGTATTACATTGCCAACATTTTTATATTATCAACAACACCATATTTGGTCATGATTATTATAATAAATAGATAAAATACACGTAACTGATCAAATCGCGAGGGAATCACGAAACTGAAAATAATTAAAACATTTTAATTAACGATAAATACGAGTAAATTTCGTGCGAATATAATAACGAAATGAATCAACCGTTCATAACACAAAAACAAACGAAACCATTTTGCATGCCGGTCTGATTAAATCATCTCAAAGATGTTATAAATCGACTGGAATGGATTTTTTATCCATTTATAATATCCTTGAAATGGATTCCTTATCACGTGAACGGTAATAGTAATTACACACGAATTACCGCATAATAACGGTAATAATCTGGTGATCATAAAATAACCTGAGAAAATTTTACAAAAAAAAATTAATGAACTGGTTGTATCGTTCGTTTTTCTCGACATGAAAAAGAACGAATGTGTTCTTACTGAAATGATTCAAACTTTCAGTTGTGAAATAACTTGAAAGAACTACAAAAACAAAGAGACAGCTGTTTTTACTTTTTTTACTTTTTTACATTTTTACAATTTTCGAAATTCAGATATTGAGAAATTCAAAAATTAGAAGAAAAATTCGCGATTAAAAAATGATTCTCAAATTGCCACTTCGTTTATTCAATAATTGATGTAATGTCGGTAATCGTTTCATTGTGCGTAATACGTATAGAAGTTTGCGAAGATCAATCCGATACCAAAACAGGTACAGGTACTTGATTAGATCACTTTTTAATGAATTGGTATTAAAATATCGTTTTTTGCAGACGAAGGAGTCGCTATGAGCTCTCAGAATAAATTTTGAACGATGCGAGGCCGACGTCAAGTGAAAGATGTCACCATTGAGACGTACAATTCATCGGATAACACGTCCAGCGCCGTTTCTTTACTTCAATCTGAAACGTCCAAGAAAGATAAAACTAAGAAAAGTTCTAAAGAGATGAAAAATACGCCCAGTATAGAAAAAGACGAGAAAACCAAAAGTAATGTGGTCGATTTACGATTAGAACCGATTACTTTTATGTCTGGTAATCCGTTCGTGGAATTGACCAAAGGAATATTACATCTGTATAAAGAAGAGTAAGATACTTTACCCTGTTTAACCGTCCAGTACCTAAATACATTCTAATAATATTGCATTATTTCTGTTTTAGTAAATTAACCGACATAGATCACGAGTCAGTTCATAGTCAAATCGTTTGCATATTAGCAGTTCCAGCTACAATGACATGTCATGATTTAATCACGTATACGCAAGCTTGGCATAACAATATTCAGCATATTAGAATAATTAGAGATGGTTCGGTCAATCAATATATGGCGTTGATATACTTTCGCACGAAGGTGAAAAACTTTCCTAGCTGCGTAATTATTATTTCATCTTCGCAGTTTTATTGAAATACCTGTTTTTGTTCAATTTCATATGCAGGAATCTACCACCGAATTTTACCGTGCTTATAACGGAGCACCTTTCAACTCTTTAGAACCAGAATACGTTTGTCAACTGGTATTCGTCTCACGTGTAGAAGTCCTAAATGAAACTGAAGAAGCCTGGAATCCTCCTGCGGGACACACCGAATTACCAACATGTCCAGTATGCTTGGAAAGAATGGACGAATCAGTTGACGGAATTTTAACTATTCTATGCAATCATTCATTCCATAGTAATTGTCTAGTAAAATGGGGTGATTCTAGGTAACCATTGTAATTTATGAAGTATGAAATTTTCTAATTTTGCAACTGTTTTATAATTTGAACGTTTGCTTAGTTGTCCTGTTTGTCGTTACGTTCAAACGCCCGAAGTAGTGGCTGAGAATGCATGTTATGAATGTCACTCGTCAGAAAGTTTATGGATATGTTTAATATGTGGTCATGTTGGTTGTGGAAGATATGTTCAAGGGCATGCACAAAAGTATGTACACAAATACGTCTCCTAAATTCAAATAGTTTTGTAATCTTGGTTTCATTGTTTTATGTTACAGACATTACACCGATACATCTCATTGTTATTCCATGCAGCTAGGAAATAATAGAGTATGGGACTACGTAGGAGATAATTTTGTTCACCGTTTGTTACAAAATAAAACTGATGGAAAGCTAGTCGAAGGCCCTTCACCGGAGAAGCACAACAGTGTAAATATCATATTACATTTCGTCATAGTTTTGAATCTCTAAATATTCCACTGAAAAGGAAAATACCTGCCCAGATAACATATTTCTTTTATCGATTTATGCCAGCCGACGCGACTTCGATAAATGTAATAAAAAGCACGTGTCATTGGGTATCTTTGAAAATCACGTTTCAATTAATTCGACTTGAATGAATAATAGTATCTGGTAGCGACTGCTCCGAATGGCTTCATAAACGAATGATATATCTGTCATCATTTGTACATGAATGTTCCCTTCGCTTGTTCGTTTTAATGTATTTACAACGTATTTGCGTTTAGGGGCAAGCTACCGATATGGATGAAAAACTGGATTCCGTTCAGTTGGAGTATACTTACTTGTTAACGTCGCAATTAGAATCGCAAAGGAATTATTTTGAAGGAGTTATATCGAGGTTGCAACAAGAAGCTGAAGTTGGAGTAAGTTGATAAATTCATTTTTTAAAGAAAATGAATGAATGGAAGTTGCATATTCATTCATATCAATAACGTAATTTGTCAATTGATACTTAACAGACTGTGTTTTTTAGTCAACAGACTTCAGAGAAACGGCAAAAAAGGCTATAAGGGAAAAATGCGAATTACAAGCTAAGGTTCAGCAACTCAGTAAAGAGAAGAACCTCTTGGATAAAAAGGTATAGATTACTTTCTCTTTGTAACTTTCAAGATTTTTTTTGCGATAAGTACTGTTCTAATTAAATATTCAATTTTTGCAGGTCCACAATCTTTCAACCAAATTAACTCAAACTCAATCTCAATTAAACGACGAGAAAGAGCTCTGCAAGGCTTTACAACGTAACCAAGCAACTTGGCAAGAGAAATTCAGCGCATTAGAGAATGAGTTCAAACAATACAAAAACACCAAAGAACTGGTAAGAATTATATTTATTAGGTAATTAACAAATCACGCCGAAAAGTATTGAAAAAAATCCCTCAGAAACGGACAAAATAATTTTGAATTACTGAATTTTTGTATTAAAAATAAAATGAAAGGACATTGAATATAAGTTAACTCAATTGCCACATTACTTAGCAACTTTACGAGATAAAGCTTTGAATACTTCGTTGAACAATTGAGGATGCGATACAATCATATTATTCCAAGTTGCCGTATTCGCCACTACACTGGAATGTGCGACTATAAAATCGATCGTGTGTGATTTCAATTCATTAGCTCCATGTATATGGGCTATAACTAGAATCCTCGTGGCGTTTTCTACCGACAAATTTTCAAACAGTACCTTCCCGCAACTGAATTTCAATCCTTTCAAATCATATTTGCCTGCTGCGACGAATAAGCCTTCCGCTGATTTTGGCAAATATTCACATTTACCAGTGTAAATATAGTTCAACATTTGCTCGACAACATTTTCATCTATGTCTGAAATATTTATGCAATTCATTTCACTTTCTTTCATATCGTGTTTGAACATGGCGTCAAAAACTGGACTTCGTGCAGCTAAAATAGCCTTATGGACGTGATATTTCTTGTCATTCACTGACAAAACGACATCGGCATAATTCTGATTTGTTAGTAATGATCCGAAGTTTTCGGGAAGTGTGTAATCACTTTGTGTACAAGTGGTTTGGAGTCGCGTCGAGATAGGTTGATCAAAATCCTCGGTGAAATTATTTCTTTCGGAAAATATTACCTCGCAGTACACCGTCAATTCTTCATTCTCCAATATTTCATCGTCAAGAACTTCGAGAATTTTGTTTCTTTCTATGAAATTTTCAAATCGCCATCCTTGTTCTGTACCAAGCTTGATCCCATAAATCTGTCTAGAATAAAGTTGGGGATGACAGATTACCTCTTGCTGATCATTTAACACGGCGAATCTCAACTTCGCAAATATCGTCCCACTTCCACGTCTATCGATACAATCTGCAAGTAGATGTAAACCTAGAAAGTCTTTGTAATGCATATCAACGTGGAATTTAATCTTTAAACGCCATTTATATCTCCTTTCAGTCGTTGCAGAGAATACGGGAGAAAAGAAATCTTCTTCTTTTGCAATGTAGAAACTGAACTGATCTATTCTCCATTTATATTCCAATTTATGAATTGCAGCTTTGTTATCCATAATCGTAGGGTTTGCACTGATATTGTTTGTCGAAGTTTATATCACTAACTGTGAGTAACTTCTACCTGAAAAATAATTGAATCGTTAACGGTGACAGTTCACAATGTCTAGTATGTCTAGTAACTTTAACAATAGGTACAATCCAACATTTCAAATTTTGCGTGTAAAGGGTTGAATATAAAATAAAAAGGCAGAATGTAATGAAAACATTTTTGGCAAGCGTAATAGACATGCATGTAAAATGAGTTTTAGAAGAAAACCCATTGAAAGCTTATCGTACTTGTTGAACAAGAATTGATAAAATAATTATGTGATTAATACGTAATTGTGAAAATACGCACGTTTTTTTTTATTTTTCGTGTGACATACCAGTTTAATAACAGACATTAGTGAAAGATTGTTCTTAAAAAAAGTGCTGTAGTCTGTAGTAACTGAAATAGTCAATATCATTGTTATACAAATACATTGATCTAATTATTGTTTATGCGAAAAAACTCACCAGATCTGAGATCACAGTTTGATGCTATCTAGTATTGCTTATGAAGTACATATATTTATCCAAAGGTGAATTTTCATCTTGGAAAAGAAATCATTAAATATTTGATTGCATACTACTGAGTTGACGAATCAATCATCGCCTAGATGCCGGTAATCAAAGTATGTGGGAGTGACGTGACGGGACGAACGGTTAGATAGATGCTCAACATAGGTGATACACGAAATCAAAACGCGTTCCTGACCAAAACCAATACATATTTGTAAAGCGCTGTTGCACAGAGCGGATCATGCAAAAATTATCCGATGCAAGACACTTCGCATGGTCTGCACTCCACTTTTCAACGTGTAAAGGATCGTTTATAATGGAAATGAAAACTGCGAATGAAATGAAAAAAAATGAAATGAAAAGTTGAAAATGTTGTGAAAACTTAGTGAAAACAATGAAAACATTAATTTTTT
>FIZU01019180.1:0-16032 GCA_900064475.1 Pseudococcus longispinus | reverse complement strand
TTTCAGAAATTTCAGTTATTTCGGTAAAAAATTCAAAAATAAATGAAACTTTGTTCTTTTAGTACAAATTTTCATGTGTCGTCATATTATGTAGGTATTCCAAGTAGATTTACAGGTAATTCGTGGTAAATTAGGAAAACCATGGTTTTACAGCCGGCTGAGCCGCCGCCGTCAAAAAATTGTTCAGCCGCCGAAAAGAACGGCTGAAATCGGCGCGCCGCCGGCCGCCGAAGCATATCCTCTTCTAGCCGCCGCCGCATCATTCGATATCGGCGCAGACCTCTAGAACGCTAGCATTGGAATAGCGGTCTATATTAATTATAGTCGAAGTTTCTAGGGATATTTTGACCGTTCGTCGTCATAGTCGCATCTCTTGCTTCAAAAGGTGGATGGATCCAGAATTCATAATCTTTTGAAGCTACTTATAAAGTGAGGTATCAAAATGAATTTTTTTCAACCTCTCAGTTCGGTTTCTGACGCGATTTTACCCCCCCCCCCCTCCCCAAAAAAAGTCAAAAAATTGGATTTAATATTGAATTTGGATATCAATGAGTGGACCCGGTTTTTGACATCTGGAATCCATTTCTAAACAAGTCAATTTGGACTAAAATTGCAAGATGCCCTGGAAAGACAGAAGGGGAAGGGGCCGCGGCCGTGGACCAAAAGTCAATCGTTCTCGACACTATTGAGTAAGGTATCAAGGTCCATGTTTTTTGACCTCGCGAATCTATTTCTGACGCTATTTTATCAAAAATAGTGAAAAGTTCCTCAATGAGTGCGACTCGACACACAATGTTGCAAAATTTAATGTTTGTTAATATGTGGTAACACTGTTACCACATATTACAAACATTTTTTTTTTTTTTGAAAAAGTGCACGCCATCGTGTGAAAAAATGACTGTCCATAGGCTGGTGGATCTGTCCAAAGGCTGGACCTTTCCCCCTACTTAATCATGATTTTTGACTTCTGCAATTTATTTGTGACAAGGAAATTTTGGGACTAGAACTTTTAAGTGCTTCGGAAAGATGGGAATGTGTACCTAAAATGAAAATTTTTCAACGTTATCGAGGAAATACCAATTAACAATGATATATTTTAATTTTTTTTGACCTCTCGAGCACATTTGTGATGTCATTTCACTAAAAAAAATCAAGTGCAACTGTGGGAGTGTGCTAGGCTGGACTAAAAATTTCGAAAATTTCCAATTAGATATCAAGGTAAGTGCAGGTATGTTTTTCAACCTCTGGAATACATATTTGAACTTTGATACCTCGCTCGATTGCATCAGAAATTTTTAACCTGCAATTACCTCAGAAATGGATTCCAGAGATTAGATTTTGTGTTTGTTTTATGTGATCAAAAGTTTTTTTTTTTGAGATATGACCTTATTACTCCATGTCCATATATGCGATACATAAGTAAGTACGAGTACACAAGTACATCTTGTACCATCTATAAAACTAAAAATCTATTATTTGTTCATCATAAAAATTACAGGAGGTACAAGATCTCAAACTGAAAAAAACTTCAAAAATTCATTTCGGCAGAACTGCTTTGGTTGGGGATATCATATTAGCGATGACAAAGCTAATTCCATTAGTAAAGAAGTGGAACAGTTCTACTTTAATGGACAACCAATTGATCACGCACCGTTATCTATTAAAATGGATTTACGTGAATTGTTACATCAAACACAATTTACAAGAAAAAATTGTTGAAGGGGTAGTTGAACCAAAAGAAATACTTTTTTTCAACAGATTCAAACCGATATCACATTGTCTGACGTATACGACACCGTTATAAATCCAATAGCGGAAGATTTACCTTCTTCGGTATTCATTTATAAATTTGAATTTATGGGTAACATATTTTCCATGAATAAATCTGTAGAAGCCATGTTGGCTGAGACAATCAATAGTAAGAAAATGAAAATTACTTGTTATAATTTACTAAAGTAAGAACACCAGGTTCAGATCAGTACTACATGTAGCTTATAACTAATAATTTTAGAAACGGTTCATGCGAGTGATTTCGCCTACTGGAGTCATATGGGTGACCCTCAAGATAAAGTAACTCATAAAATGGTTGAAACCTTCACTAAGCTAATTACAACTTTCGCAAGAACAGGGTAAACTAGTAACAATGAGGACAGATATTCAGTTTATTTTACTATCTACATTTTGTTGATCTGACAAAATCCTTTGCAGAGACCCGAATTATGAAAATTTTCCTGTCAAATGGAGATCGTCCATTTCCGGGAAACCCTGTTATCTAAGTATAAATGACCCATTCGTAATGGTAGACGGTAAACTTAACCACGATAGAGATGAATTCTGGGACAGTATAAAGCAAAAATACACCACCGAATGATCACTATTTTTCCAAATGCATAAAAATTTTTTATTCTGTGGTTTGTTTAGTAAAAAATAAGTACCTATCTTGATTTCTCACAATTTTCCAACCTTTCTTTATCTCTATACCAGTTTGGGAAGAAATCATGAATATATATTTTTTATTGCTTGCTGAATGATGCAAACAAACGTAGAAAGAAAAAATTAATTCAACGAAAAAACAGTTTTTAAAAATTTTAGAAAAATATACGAGAAGGGCTCAAGAACTCACGGTACATAATTAGCATCGGTATCACCAACGTGCAATGATTTAATACAGTAAAGGCGTGCTCGTCACTCAAAACCCGAATAGGTAATAAGTTTTCAGAGATAGAAGGTCTACAAACAATCTAAATGGCATCCCCAAGCTGTAAAATTACTCAGCCTTGGGCCATAAACATCGGATGATAAGTTTATGTTGCTTCGAAGAGAGAAAAAAAACGATATTTCAACGATATTTATTCTCCATTCATTCATCACATGAGTACCTACCAACAAAGTTCCGAGTTGATAAAGAAAATGTCTGAAAAAGTAGTCGTATCAGTGAATGAGGGAAGAATTCGAGGAGTCAAACAATCTTCCGGGTTTTCGGGTGCAGAATTTTATTCGTTTTTTGGAATTCCTTACGGACAACCACCTATCAATAATCTTCGGTTCAAGGTAATCAATGTGTAAACAATTGGCATTAATGATAATTTTTTAATCGTGGCAAAAAAAATCAATTTATCAAGGATCCGGTAAAAGTAAAACCTTTGAAAGATGTATACAACGCGACTACCGAGAAACAAGGCTGCATACAATTTTCATTGCTCACTTATGAATTTTTGGGGACGGAGGATTGTTTATTCAACAACATCCACTTACCGAAGGTGAGCACTCCGATTTTTACACTTTGCTATCGAATGGGCGAGACAGTTGTCCAATTATTGTATTTCGTGTTTAAAATGATAACAAATCGGCGCAGTTGCCGAGAAAAAATGAACCTCTCAGACAGGTTATTGTCAATATTCATCCGGGAGCATATAGCTTTGGTTCGCCACATACACAATTCTACGGATCTCCCGAATTCGTCATGCACCATGATGTCGTATACGTCAATATTTCATACAGATTGCATATTTTAGGTGACGAATAATTTACCGAATATTTGCACCAAAAAAAAAAGAAAGAAAGGAATGTTAATAACCCAACAATTTTACACACACTTGTTTCATTTCACAGGATTCTTGAACTTGCAATTGAAGGAATGTTCGGGGAATCAAGGGATCAAGGACATAGTTCTATCGCTTCGTTGGATCAAGGATAACATACGATCGTTTGGTGGTGACCCGGACAACGTAACTTTAATAGGAAGCAGTAGTGGATCTTCAATTATACATATTCTATTGCTGTCACCTTCGGCCAAAGGTTCAAGTACAATCGTGTTCACACCTCGAAAATACCTCACATGAGAGCTTCTTTTCCATACATCACTAAAAGAGGTACTTTTCGAACAAAATATAGGTCTGTTTCATAAAGCTGTGATGATGGGCGCTTACTTGAATAATCCAGTGGTACCTCACCAAGAAACGAATATAAATCATGCACGTGAATTGGCCAAAATTCTCGGTTGCAATGGAAATCTTCAAGACGATAAAAATATATTAACGTTTTTAAAGAAACAAGACCCCGTGTTGCTGATTGACGGATTCAGACGTTGTCAATTGACTTTACAAGAGGTATCTACTCAGTTAAAAAGCATTTTGAGCGAGTCGCCAAAATGTTTGATTAATTAACTACAAACGTAATCTCGGTTGATCCCTATTATTAGACCATCGCTCCCATATACCCAATATGCGTGTTTTGTCCATCACTCGACCGAGGAGACATTTTACCAGAATCGCCGAGAAATTTAATTGAATCAATGACACGAATACCAATTATGATAGGGTACTCTCAAATCGAATCTGTCATGGGTTTCGTTCGTAAGTCACTAATGTTTGAAATTATCGTGCGAATGTAGTTTCTGTAAAATTAATTAACTCTCGATCCAATATGTGTCATAAATTAGGAGAATTAAAAGAAGAGACAGAAACAAATTTCAAAGGATCGTTACGACAGAACTGCTTCAGTTGGGGGAATCATCTTAACGAAGAAGATATTCAATCTATCTACAAAGAAGTTGAAGATTTCTACTTGAATGGACAACCAGTTGAGCAAGCATCTTTACCCATTAAAATGGATGTACGTACTGCTTGGTAGATTTTCGCTTTCGATATTAAGTACTAAAAACCAATTTAAGAAGGCTTCAAATCGATAGATTCAAACCGATATAGCGATGTCGGATGTTTACGATACTGTTGTCAATCCAATATCGGAATATTTACCATCGTCGGTGTTTGTTTATAAATTCGAATTCGAGGGTAATATTTTTTCCATGAATACCACACTGAAATGCATGATCGATGAGCCGATCAAAGGTACACAAGTTGACGAAAAGCTCCAACGACTCAGTTAATCGAGTCAAATCAATGATTTATCAAAATTTTGACATTTTTGCAGGAACACTTCACGGGAGTGACTTTTGTTACTGGAATCGTTTCGGTGATCCCAGGGATAAAGAGGCCCATCAAATGGTGGAAACTTTCACAAAACTCATCACAACTTTCGCCAGACACGGGTAGGAATACAAATACTGTACCATTAATTCCATTTATTGGTATCCAAAATCAGAAATTTAATAATTTTTTCATAGCTACACAAAAATATTTGGGGGTGGGAGGGAAGGAGCAAATTCCCCTAAGTTACGCCTATGACTCCATTAATTTTTAATCCATAATTTCACGCAAACCTCTGATATTTAAAATATTTGCAGGGATCCGAACTACGAAAACTTTACAGTTCAGTGGAGGCCATGTACACAAGACAAACCATGCTATTTGAGCATAAATCATCCACTCAAAATGATCGATGGTAAATTAAATAACGAAAGGTTGGAATTTTGGGAAAGAATACGAAAAAATTACAAAACTCAATAACATTAAGAGTTCATCATAATTTCTCAGAGATGTTGACACGTTGATTAATTCTAAGTACCTATAGCTTTTGAACACGTTTCTATATTATTATTTTTTTTTCATTAAATTAGGTGAAAATGCAATCACAGAATTGACTTTTTAAAATTTACCACTACAGCTTTTTGCAAAGCAACAGTCAGGTAAAGTCTATGAAAATATGTTGATTGATGGCTTCAAACATGCTTCATAAGTTTTGAAAAATTACATGCAACTGATCGAAATTGATTTATCTATTAATTTCTTGTTGTGAAAGTTGATAAAACTCTGTTTCGAGTTGTAATGTTGGTATCATCAGTAAGAAAATATCGCTCAGTACTATTCATCTGGAAATTTTTTCTCCCTAAGGGATGCTCTAAAAAAATAAAATGAATGTGACCAAGAGTTGTAATCTGAAGCGTTATACGGATTGTTTTTACGAAGCTTGAACGGTTTTTGCAAAAGAAGTAGTTATTTCATATGGGTATGTACGAGTAATAATACTGGACAATTCTCGTAACTTGACGGGTTTTTGTTGAAATGTGAGACACTCAGACAAAGATAAACAATGCAACATGGGAGAGACTGACCACAAACTATAAACTTATGCAGAAAAAAAAGTGTAGGTAATAATTTTGAGTTTTTTTTTTTTTAAATTTTAATCTTGACATTGTTCTTTATTTCAAATGGACTAAAAAGTGTTGGTCTTACCGACTTCCCCTTTCCCCTTCATAAATAAAGATTAAAGTTTTGTGAAATTTTCAACATCACAGATCATTATTCAGTAAATACCTTCCTATTAAATTCATTAAATATTGTTTAAATAGGTAATATTTCGACAATTTCAGCTGTATATTTTGACATAGGTACCCACCAACATAATTTCCAAAATTGTCAAAACTTTTTTGCAAACATTTGATTTCAGAAAATTCGAGTATGTTCAAAAACAAGAAAACATATATTTTTGGCTAGAATGTTCACTCATTAAACAATTTTAGCGCCTGAGAATTTTGAGCTGAGGAATTTCGTTAGTAATTAATTTGTACCTAATCACCACAAAAGATTTTCAAACCGATCGAGCTCAACAACAACATACTAAGTTACGTTTCTGAAAATACCCGTCGTCATATAATTCGACAAAATATGTTTCATTTTCAAGGGTGCAATAATCTTAATGTTTTTTACGAATGATTTACTATTCCAACGGCTATTACTTCATCAAATATAATGTACCTCGTCGGAAACACCGCGTGATAACATTGTTATCTCAACCAGCTTTTTTCTTTGCCGCAAGCATCGTACTTTCGCTTAGTAGGCACTCACATACATTAATGTCGTGTACCTAGTCGAGAGTGAAAATGAGTGAAAAAGTGGTTATTTCATTAAACGAAGGTCAAATTCGAGGAATCAAACAATTATCCAAGTTCTCCGACACAGAATTTTATTCATTTTTCGGAATACCGTATGGAAAACCACCCATCAACATCCTTCGATTCAAGGTAATTCAGCACATAACCAAACACAAAACAAATGTTGTTTATAATAGCCAATTTCACAAATAGGATCCGATAAAAGCAACACCCTGGAAGAATGTCTTAGATGCGACGAATGAGAGGGTAGGATGCGTACAATTTTCATTATTGACTTATGAATTTTTAGGATCGGAGGATTGCCTTTTCAATAATATTCACATATCGAAGGTAAACCTACTTGTGTTTTACTTACAACAGACGCCGATTTTGAGAGAATGTTTTTCTAACCATTGTCGAATACCTATAGCTACCACAGAAAAAGGAACCCCTCAAACCAGTTATTGTCAACATCCATCCAGGAGCTTTTACTTTTGGTTCGCCACAGCAACAATTTTACGGATCTCCACAATTCGTCATGCACAATGATGTTGTATACGTTTGTATCTCATACAGATTACATATCTTGGGTGATGACTCATTTCACATGAAATACTTACCTACACGTTTTATCTAAAAAGATAATCGCAACACTAATATTTTCAACATATCTTCACCTCGCAGGCTTCTTAAATTTAGGATTGAAGGAATGTTCTGGTAATCAGGGCATTAAGGACATACTGCTATCACTTAGATGGATCAAAGATAACATAAGATCATTTGGAGGAGACCCTGAAAATGTAACTTTGCTGGGAAGCAGCACCGGTGCCGTTATCACGAACGTCTTAATGATATCACCTTCGGCTAAAGGTAAGATCTGTACTCTGTACCATCACACATAATTTTAATTAATTTCTGGCAAAGTTTCGCAAACTACTACAATTTCCACTCATGCAGGTTTATTTCATAAAGCAGTATTGATGGGAGGATACCTGCAAACTCCAACTACGCCTCACCAAAAAACCAACGAAGATCATGCAATGCAAATAGCGACAACTCTTGGTTACATGGGAAATATTCAAGATGGTAAAAAGTTATTATCATTTTTGAAGAGACAAAATGCTATGTTGCTGATCGAAGGGTGTAGACAATGTCAACACGCTTTACAAGAGGTATCTAACCATTCACTCCGCAGTTTTCGTCATCGTAATTATCAAAATTGTTGTATGTACTCGTGTTATTGGGTCATTCCATACTAATGTAATGGAAAAATGAAGCCTGTCCCACCAATTCAGTTCAATTTTTTTTTACAAGATCCTTCATAGGATAGATAAGAGAACCACAATTATTTCATCATCACCTCTCATATCGGTGGTATATAAAGCCTTAAATTTTTTATACAGTTGCGATTTCTCGCTCAGGTACCCGACTTTAGAGCTTTATGAATCGAGATACCTTAAACGTACAGTAAATTTGTTTTCGCTTTTTTAAAAAAACGTTAAAAATAGATTAAAACCCGTTTTTAGAAAATTTTGTAAGTTTAAAGTTGAAACTTTTTCAAAAAGTTCAATTTTCAAACATTTTGTCACTTCCTTGAGCTACCATTTGAAAAATTTTAAAAATGTAAGACAGTAGGTACATTTTTCTAGTTCTTTTTTTGTTACAAAATTTTTGGGTCTTGCGAAGTATGTTGAGGTACTAGGAAGTGAAAATGAAAACCTGGGTCGATATTTGAAATCAGCGACCCTTATAACCTAACAAACCATTTGGGATATCATTTTTTCATTTTTTTTTTTTTCAAAATTAGGATGGTCAGTGTCGGGAACTCGGGGTTTGGATCAAAAGAGTAAGTCAATATTGGTGATCCGCACTATTGAAAACATAGTCAACGATATGCCGCACAACCTGATTTTTAAAAAAAATTCGACCAAGGCAATGGGGCTCTTGAACCCCCTAGAGGTATTGAGGTCTCACCATGAAACATCTTTGGCTGAAAAATGTACTTTCTTGAATTTTCACAAAGTATTAAATAGTAGCTCAAAAAGTGACACATTTTTGAAAAGTGTGCTTTTTGAAAAAAGTTTCAACTTGAAACTTTCAAAATTTTCTTCCCATCACATTGATATGGAATGACTTAATGGCATCCCATTAATCATAGACTATCGCCCCCCTAATCCCGATAAACGTATTCGGCCTGTCACTTGATCGAGGCGACATTTTACCGGAGACGCCGAGAAACCTGCTCAAATCGATATCAAGAATGCCAGTGATGATAGGATTTTCGCAAATAGAATCTGCAATGGGATTTGTTCGTAAGTTGAATTGTACTCGTACTACGTATTCAAAATTATGCGAGTAAAATCAACGTATTCAAAATGACCAAATTATCGACCAGGAAAAATCCGATCATTGACTGACAAAAACTTCAAGGGCTCATTTCGACAAAACTGCTTTGGTTGGGGTTATCATCTCAGTGACAATGATGTGAATTCGATCAACAAAGACGTGGAAGCATTCTACTACAACGGACAATCGTTCGAGGAGTTGCCATTAAGAGTAAAAATGGACGTACGTGAAGTGCTACTTTTGTAAGCAATCAAGTCCATGGCAATTTTATAAAATATTTCCCATCAACAGATCCAAAACGATATATTAATGTCAGATGTTTATGACACGGTGATTGATCCAATATCCGCGGATCTGCCATCATCTGTATACGTGTACAAATTCGAATACGAAGGAAATATTTTCTCCATGAATGTTACATTGAAAGATATGTTTGATGAACCAATCAAAGGTAAGCGGATAAAATAATGCGTTAATGTTACTAAGTGAATCTCTGCAGAAACATTTTTTGGTTTCTTTTATGAAGCAAAGTGTGTACCAAACATTACATACCTAAAAATTCCACCCGGAACCAATTTTTGAGGAAGAACTGAAACAGAACAGAAGCAAACCATCATAGCATTACGAAAGAACGCAGAATAAACATTTGTATTTCATTACTTTAAGATCAAAACAACAAAGACGAAATCGTGTTGTTCTCACATTCTCGGGTATAGGTAAAAGCAAACAAAATTTCAAACAATGAACCACAACTACTATGACATTTTCAAAATATACAAATTACATTAGAATTGAACTCACCTGTCCACCCCAAAATCTCTAACAAATTTTTCAGTTCAAATTGCGAAACCAAATTGAAGGTTTCCAAAGTTACGATGTTTTGCCAAAAGAAACCTTCCACAGCAATTTGTTAGATTTAATTTTGTAATTCTACTGCACTTGTACATGATCACAAAAGGTAATTTATACTTTATTTATCAGGGACCCTTCATGGCAGCGACTTCTGTTATTGGAATCGTTTTGGCGATCCTCAAGACAAACAAGCTCATCAAATGGTAGAAACGTTTACCAAACTCGTCACAACTTTCGCTCGCACAGGGTACACAATCAATTTAGGGCATCTATCATGAAAAATGTTTACGCCAGTTAATCTGAATAAAAATATGTCTAGGGATCCAAACTACGAAAATCTTCCAGTCAAGTGGAGGCCATCAACACCAGACAAACCGTGTTATTTGAGTATAAACGATTCATTGGTAATGGTTGACAGCAGATTGAACGACGACGCGATGGAATTTTGGGACGGTATAAAGAAGAAATACGTGACCGAATGAAGACATTAAATGACATAAATTGATATAACATTAAAGCTACTGATAGAGGGATTGTAGAGCTGTATATTGTTTCGGATCATTTGGTTCCACCGTGGGCCTTGAAAAAAATGAATTTCCATCAAAATTTCCAGTATATTTTTCTGTCTTAACATCAACACATAAAATATAATGACCTATGGCCCCTCAATAATAATCATAAGAAAAACATTCCAAGTATAAGGTCATCAAGTTGTAGATTCTATTGAATGTTTCAAATAGAAAATAAGTGTACCCGTGTTAATCAACATTTATATGGAAATTGATTTTTTTCAAGTAAAGTATAGAGAAAAGTTCCTTTTCTAATCACTTTCAATCGCTCTAACCTATTATTGAATTAAGTGATGCGTAAACTTATCAACATTTAATCGCATAATTTTGATTAAAATCTAAATAACTACGAAAAATAATTTTTTTGAAGGTTGATACAGAAAAAAATTCAATTTTGGCCACATCAGACAGGAATAAGTTATCTCTTAATCAACCAAATACCTAGTCCCCCAAAAAAAGTACGATTTTATCAAAATCACTTTTACATAATGAAACACAGTACTTCATCAAAAACCTCAATTTTTTAAATCGAAAGTTTGCAATGAATAGGCACATGATCCACAATTCAAAGTGATGGACTTGTGAAAGAATTGATCATGTAACTCAAAATACGCATTTTGATCCCTGAAAATCTTCTTTTTCAGTTCAAAAACTTTCAAACTATTCGAACTCAACCATTAGGTAATTATAAGTTTCATATTTCATACAATGTCAGTCGGTAAATTTTTCATACCTTCTACCGCCTGAAATTTTAGCCTCACATGTCATTTACTTTCCTGAAAATATACGTTTCATTCTCAAAGGTGTAGTAATCTTAATGGGTTTCAAGAATGATTTACAATTGCATGGGCTATTACTTCATCAAATATAATGAACCTCGTTGCCTACACCACGTAATAACATTGTTATCTCAACAAGTTTTCTTCTTCACCATAAGCAATCGCGCTTAGACGAACTACATATACCCAGTTACTCACATACATTTATATCGTGTGCTAATATCGAGAGTGAAAATGAGTGAAAAAGTGGTGATTTCATTAAACGAAGGTCAAATTCGAGGAATTAAACAATTATCCAAGTTCTCCGACACAGAATTTTATTCGTTTTTTGGAATACCGTATGGAAAACCACCCATTAACACCCTTCGATTCAAGGTAGGTAATCCAGCACATACCAAATGAAAAATCAAATATAATACAATACAACTGGTGAGGCCCGTTCATAATATGTAGTTCATTTTATGAATAGGATCCGAAAAAAGCACCACCCTGGAAGAATGTCTTGGATGCGACAAATGAAAAGGAAGGTTGCATATAATTTTCTTTGGTGACCTACGAATTTTTAGGATCCGAGGATTGCCTTTTTAACAACATCCACATACCGACGGTAGCAACTATTTGTGATTTTCCTACAAGTGCTAATAATCGATTTCAATACAATTTTTCTACTCCATTGTCAAACATGCACCTAGTTACCGCGAAAGAAGGATACTCTCAGAGCCGTAATTGTCAACATTCATCCGGGAGCTTATTCTTTCGGATCACCACAGCAAAAATTCCATGGATCTCCCGAATTTGTCATGCACACCGATGTCGTATACGTGTGTGTTTCATACAGATTACATATCTTGGGTGATGGCTCATTTTCTACCAAACAATATTACATCTTCCCGGATAAATTACATATACCTACTAATATTTTCAACATATTTTTACCTCTCAGGATTTTTGAATTTGGGATTGAAGGAATGTTCAGGTAATCAAGGCATCAAAGACATAGTGCTATCGCTCAGATGGATCAAAGATAACATACGCTCATTTGGAGGAGATCCTGAAAACATAACCATACTGGGAAGCAGTAGTGGTGCTGTGATTGCGCATGCTCTAATGTTATCACCTTCGGCTAGAGGCATGATAAAATTTGTCACCGAATATATCTTTCATAAAAACCCATCATAATTTAGCAAGTACTAACAAAAGTCCACCAATGTAGGTTTGTTCCATAAAGCCGTACTGATGGGAGGATACCTGCATATTCCAACATCACCGCATCAACAAAGCAACGAAAGTCATGCCATAAAAATAGCGAAATCTCTCGGTTACGTTGGAGATCCACAAGACTACGAGAAATTATTATTGTTTTTAAAGAAGCAAAATCCAGTGATGCTAATCGAAGGGTGCAGACAATGCCAACACGCTTTACAAGAGGTACCTACTACCTACATATTACATAATAGTTCACTCCGCATGTCTCGTATCATAACCAATTATTAATGCACATCGCAAACGCCGTAGACTATTGCCCCAATATATCCGATGAGTGTTTTTTGCCCGTCATTCGACCGGGGCGAAATTTTTCCAGAGTCACCAAGAACACTAGTCAAAACAATGGCACGAATACCAATAATGGTTGGATTTTCCCAAATAGAATCTATAATGGGGTTTGTTCGTAAGTTGAATTACACAATTAGAAATTATGCAAATACAATGAAATCGTTCTATTCAAATCGATTAAATCATCGACCAGGAAGTATTCGATCACTGACTGAAAGAAACTTCAAAAGTTCATTACGACAAAACTGCTTTGGTTGGGGTTATCATCTTAGCGACGACGATGTGAATTTGATCAACGAAGAGGTGGAAGCATTCTACGACAACAAACAATCAGTCGAAGAATTGCCTTTAAAAGTTAAAATGGATGTAAGCGAAGTTGTGAGTTTGTAACCAATCATGTCCTTGATGAATGTGTAAAATATTTCCTATCAACAGATTCAAAGCGACATATCTATCTCTGATGCTTATAATATGTTGATCGATGCAGTATCAACGGATTTACCTTCATCAGTATTCGTGTATAAATTTGAACACGAAGGAAATATCTTCTCCATGAATGTTTCTTTGAAAGACATACTGGATGAGTCGATCAAAGGTACACTGATAATTTACCACATTAGGTAGATGATTTTATACAATTTTTTTTTCAGGGACATTTCATGGCAGCGATTACTGCTATTGGAATCGTTTGGGGGACCCGCAAGACAAGCCGGCCCATCAAATGGTGGAAACGTTTACTAAACTCATTTCAACTTTTGCTCGAACGGGGTACGCCTTTTAGAATAACTCTGATAAAATAATTTGTCTGGTTCATAATCGAAAAGAAAATATGCTCAGAGATCCAAACTACAAAAATCTTCCAGTCAAATGGAGGCCTTCGACACCAGACGATCCGTGTTATTTGAGTATAAACGATTCGTTGGTATTGGTTGACGGTAAATTGAGCAGGGATGCCATGGAATTTTGGGACGGTATAAAGAAAAAATACGCCATAGAATGAAAACAATAAATAGCATAAATCAATTAGTACCTACAGCTACATTATTAGAGAATAGTAGAGCTGTATGTTTTTTCGGATCATTTGGTGCATGATTGGGCTAGTCATTGCAGTATGAAGTAGCCAAATCAAACTGCACATATAAAATTTAGAACCTTTGGTCTTTCAGTAGGTAATAAATCATATGAAAACCATTTTATGTAAAATAATATCTAGTTGTTGATTTTGTATGATGATTTTAAAAGGAAAATAATTGTACCAGTGAGGCTGCGATGAATGCCATTTCCATGCAAATTAATTTTTTGAAGGTTGGTGAGAAAACAAGTGCATTTTGGATCACTTCGAAGTTTGAACTGTAACACCTAACCGAGTATTAAGGGTGTACTTTAGCTTCCAAAAATATGAGAAGATATATAGGGCATTTCCAGTTTTGAGGAACAATCTCATAGTATACCCAAATGCCTTGTATTTGGTGGCTTTATGACGTCATCTCCCAGTACTAATTGTTGGCTGTCTATAGTTTTTGTTAATAATTTAGAATTTTTGAAAACTGATAGCGTATTTTTATGAAAGAGGTCCATTAATAATAAGGTACACGAAACGGTTGAAATTATTTAATAAAAAACGTAATAACGAATAAACGAAAACGTCTTAATTATAAAAGGCGAGAGCAAAAGCATGAACAACAATGAATGAAGAAATGTCGCAGAGAATAATTCTTATACAGTGTTGCCATATGTTGTGATGCTGGCTGAAGTACATGTTTATAACATTCCTACACTCCCGCCTAAACATAAAACATAAATTGAGCAACACATCACGATTGCGAACTAATGCAAAGCTGCCGCTGGACCACTTGACTTTCCTCCATCTATTAAACAAATCAAACAAAATAAACAAAATTAACCTGAGAATTAATCCTCATTCTTTTACACGTAAAACTTATCCCACAATAGACTTTCTAAAATTAACAAATGCAGGTTCAGGTAAAGCTTTCGTCATAACATCAGCTACCTGATCCTTAGTTGACACCCATTTCAATATTATGTCTTTACTTTGTACTAATTGTCTCACTAAATGGTAATGCAACTTGACCAGATGCTTTAATGACTTGGAAACCTCGGATTTCGCTGCACAAATTGCAGACTGGTTATCTTCAAAAGCAATAGGCATAACATTTTCGTGAAGAATTACCTTTAATAGCTGACTAAAATAAACCAATTCCTTACAAGTCCTTGACAGTGCAATATACTCAGCTTCCATAGACGAGGTTGCAACTGTTTTTTGTCTTTTTGTGCCCCATGCAACCAAATTACCAAAAATCAAAATTAAAAAACCAGTTGTAGATAACCCATCAGGATCATTTCTACCTAGCGATGCGTCACTGTAACCTACCAAGTCTGTTTGCCCACTTCCAGAAAAAATTAAACCAAAATTACTCGTTTTTTTTCAAGTATTTAAAAACCCTCTCTACTAAAATCCAATCTTGAATATCATAATTACTCTGTTTCCTACTCAATAAATTTACAGCGTATAATATATCCGGGCGAGTACAGTTTGCTAAGTATAGCAGAGCTCCGACTGCTTCTCGATATGGTATTTCTTTTTCCAAGTTTAGACCCGATTCAAATTTAACTACTTTATGTGACTTTTTAACAGCCTGAGTCGTTCGCATCGGAGTTTTGCAACCCTTCGCATTTCCCATCTTAAACTTTTTAAGCGTAGATAAAGTATAACTTTCTTGGGTTAGGTACATTTTCTTTCTTTTCCTGTCTCTCTTGATTTCAATCCCTAAAAACTTCTTAGGTTCACCTAGAAGCTTCATTTTGAATTCAGCACATAAACGTCTTTTGGTTTCTCTGATTTTATCATCGTTATTCCCTGTGATCAGAATATCATCTACATAAAGAAGCAGAATAACCACACTATTTCCTTTTCGCCAATAGAATATGCAAGCATGATGATCATAAACAATAAAACCTAGTTTTATCATCACCTCCTTGAACTTTAAATACCATCGTTTAGGACTGACTCGAAGTCCATAAAGTGCCTTGAACAGCAAACACACCATGCGACTTCGTTCTTTATCACTGACTTTTACACCATCCGGTATTTCCATGTAAACTGGTTTTTCCAACTTACTATTCAAGAAAGCTGTGTCTA
>FIZU01019171.1:0-10222 GCA_900064475.1 Pseudococcus longispinus | reverse complement strand
TGACAATTTTGACCAAAAATGACAATTTTGACCAAAAATGACAATTTTGACCAAAGAAATGACCGTTTGGACTAGAAAATGAGAAGTGATGATTTTGACATAAAAAATGACAATGTTAACTAAAAACTGAGAATTTTCACCAAAAATGACAGTTTTGACCAAAATTTGTATTTTTTACAAAAAGTAACCATTTTGACCAAAAGTAACAGTTCATTTTTAAATGACGATTTCGAATAAAAAATGGCAATTCTGACGACTAAAATCACAATTTTGGTCTGATGCCAGACGTTATGAAACTTGACGTGTCTCTGTCTATAACGCGGACATTTATAGTAACCGAACTGAAGGAGACACTTTCGCTATAAAACACTCCGAATAGGCCATTCGCATTCAAAGTCTGAATTTTCCATCCAACCAAACGAGTTCATCCAACTCCATCGAACAAAAACAAACCAAACATTTCTGCAAAAACTATAAATTTTTACTATCCAAATATCGTAACGCTATTTCAACGTAAGTTATAAAATATAACAAATAACAGGCGAAAAAAATGTACATACAAAAAAATTAAATACTTTATGAACAGGTACGTATTCATTCTTAAATATTGCACTATCGATATAACAATGTAAAAAAAAAGAAAAAATATACCAAGATGACAATGCAAACCGTTTTTCCAGCAAGATTCGATATAAATATGTTCGTTTTCTATGTACAAATACACATACGAACGACTAGTTTTAAAATAACGTACATTTAAGAATTAATTTTACGAAGTAACTTGAGCAATTTTATCACTGAATGGTTTGAATAAAACCGGCTTGTATGTTTTATTAGGATTATACGGCTGGATCGTTATTTTGTTATGCACCGATTCTTTATTTGAATTCTTTAACGATTCTTCTCTCTAGTGAAACAATACGCGCCTTCATATAGATCCGCTCATAAACGACTAATTAAAGAAAAAAGTAAACCTGGCTAAACTTACGGTTAAAGTACCATCGAAGAGGGGTCCGTTCGTAAGAATATCACGGTTTTCTGGTTCGTTTGCTTCGTCATCGAGTTCTGGACTTTGGGACCTGCGCGATGATATAGTTTTAGTGATGAATTCGTTATCGGAAATTAATTAGGTGGAGGAATCACCGCGAATAATTAATGGGAGTTTTCATTAAGGGTACCACAAAACCAAACATACACACCTTTCGTACTTGTTATTGTTGCTGTGTGACTAGATAAGTTAAAACATCGCTTCATTTCTAAAACCTGCAGTTAGAGAGCAAAATCATTGCAAACCAGTTAGTAATTTGTTATCATGCTTTTTAGAAAAAAAAAATTATCCAGTTAATCGATAAACATAGGTATAATTTGTCGATCGAGTAAGTAAAAAAGTAGGTAGTTAGCAAGGTACAGTATCATTAGTTCCCATAGATAATCAGTAATTATGTACAATGTTGAAATTAGGTAAATACTCATTCGTAGTTATAGGTTAAAACGAGATCGGCATTTCTCGTATAGATAGAATATTCCGTATCATGATTAGTTATATGTATAAAGGTATCAGGTTACGTAGCAATTTCGATCATCGGATCGTGATTAAGATTTGAAAATTAATAGGTTTAATTAATACGTTATTTTGACTCGTTTATAGGTCATAGGAATTTAGTTGAAAAGCTCCGAACGTGTCTTACCTGCTTCGTTGTTTCGTTCTTGAAGTAGGCCTGGTATTCGGCTGAGATAGTTCGGAATCTGAGCTAGCTACCGAACGTGGTAAGGCACCTTGAGCAAAATCTTTCCTATAATTGTCCGAAGACAATGATTTAGGAGAGTCGACCCGCGAATGATAACTTCCGTTACCTGTAAACCAATCGTTAATGGTCATAAATGTCTTATTTGCAAAAAAAATGAACTTTTGCAATAATTATTACAGGGTGTTTCGACGGTAGTGCGCAGCCTTCAAAGCAATGTTGCTGCTACCCGCAGTACACAATTGGGGGTTTCTTTAGAACGTCGTAACTACTCTGATAATATAGATAGAGAAAATTTGTTTTGAACTTTTTTGTAGTACTTTTTAAGCTCTACAAAATAAGTTATATTCATGTTTTGCCTAACCTTAAAATTGAAGGAGCTACGATAATTTGAAAATTTGCTAAGTATACTTCTTTTTTTGAACACGAGTTCACATGTGATTTTTCTCTTACTATGAACCAAAAGAAAATTTTGGAGAATTGGCCAACAAAAATTTCCCTTAGGGGGGAGCAAGAAAGGGTTTTATGAGTGAAAACACCCCTATTTCCACACATAAAGGAGTGGGGCAAGTTTGGTATCATTTCCATATAATTCAGCCCTTCTGAACACAAATCTGCCATTATTTTTCCGATTGAAAGCAGAGAAGTGTCAAAGTCAAGAAATTTGTGTCGTAAAAAATGATCAATTTTTGTAAAAACAGAGTTAAAAATCACATTTTCTCATTTTTTGAGCCCTGTAGGAATGACCAATTGGGACAAAAAACACATCTTCATCATAATTCGAACCTTCCGAACCCGAATTCGAAGTTACTTTCCTAGCAAGTAGGGAATTCTCACAATTATCAAATATTTGAACTTCAATCGACAGAATTTTTTCATTTTCAGAAGAGCAGCTCTTCCCCACTTCATAGTAGAAAAAAAATCATAGAATAAAAAATGATGGATTTTTAACGTTCTACAACTTTTGTTTGAAACTTTTTTCCGTATCGTCAATTTAGCACATGTTTTCACCCGGGTGTCCCAAAAAAAATTTGGTTGCAGTAAAAAATCATAATTCGACAAAAAGCTTGAAACAAAAGTTGTAAAGCATCAAAAATTGATCACTTTTTGTTCCACATTTTTTTCCCTATTGCGCAGTGGTAAGGAGCTATTCGTCTTAAAAGTTAGGAATTTATGCAGTTGGCTATTTTTGACGATATAAATTCGAGGATTGTACCACTTCTCTACTTTCAATCGGGAAACTAATGACGGATTCGAGTTCAGGAGACTATTCAGGCTTAATAACTCCTTCAATTTGGAAATTAGACAAATTTACAACAAACCTGTATCATAGAACTTTTCATGTTCTACAAAATGAATCATAAGCATATTTTGTCTAATTCCAAAATTGAAGGAGTTACAACCATTTGGAAAATGAAAAGTGGCATAACTGGTTCAAATTTGAACTTGGACAAAATTTGAATACTCATCAAAGCATATAGAATACAACAGAAAACAGTGTTTAAAACTTTGCCTAATCTCAATATTGAAGGAGATACTTATAATTTTTCAAATGGTTGTAGCTCCTTCAATTTTGAAATTAGGCAAAATATGCATATAATTCATTTTGTAGAACATGAAGAGTTCTATCAAAAAGGTCCTTTGCCAATTTTGCCTAACTTGTAAATTGAAGGAGTTACATAAGCTGCAATTTTCAAATCATCGTAACTCCTTCAATTTCAGAGTTAGGTAAAACTTGAATATAACTAATTTTATAGAGCTCAAGAAGTTCTACAAAAAAATTTCAGACAAATTTTGCCCATCTGTATTATCAGAGGACTTACGACGTTCTGAAGAGACCGCCATTATTAATGCATAACTTTGCCCCTTAAAATTCTTCGAGTCGGCAAACATAAATAAATTTGTGTAGTTTGGGGAGCAATATCATTGGCTTGAAGGCAACGTCCAATTACAAATATCTATATTATTTGCATAAAAAAATAGACGATTAATAAATAGTTTACCGGAATTAGAATGATGCGGAGTTACATAGACTTGAGCATTTTTAGGCATTTTATAGACAACTTCCGGATGAACGGTTTCTTTTTTGATTCCAGGATCTGAATGCGATATCGAATCCAAATCTGATCTGCAAAATTTAAAATAATCGATAAAAATTAAACATAATATACAGAATACAACCGATTATTGCATTTAAATAACGGACTAGGTACCTCATCGGTGTATAATCCCTATAATCCCTTCTTGGTTGACGGTATTCGGATAGAACCTGAGTACTAGGAGGGGAAGGAGGGATAACAGCTCCATCGGGTTGCTCTCTGCCACCTTCGGTTAAATTATATAAACGTAATTGATGCCTAATGTCAGCCTTTTCTCGTTCTCGTTTACGTTGGAATTCTTCTTCGACTTTTTTCATCGCTTCTAATTCATGCAGTCTTCTTTTTTCTAACGGAGATTTCAAATTCGGTGTAAGTGGAGAATTATCACATTGGAATAATCGATATGTTGCTAATTCAATGGTTACCTTTTTCTTCGGCTTCTTTAGATAGTTTTTCCGCTATCCGTTTCCTTTCGATTTGCCTAATTGTACTTTGGAAGGTAAATTTACGACTTGACTTGGTTCGATGGCCATTACTACTGTGGCTAGGATTAGTACTAGATGACATGTTACTCATATGGTTGGATTTTTCAACTTGATGCCTCGTTAAGTCTTCGCATGATTTAGACATCTGCGTTAAATTTGGAACTTTTCGTTCTCTGCGAGGAAAAAATTACCAATTTGAGAAAAAAAATCAATAAATGTTGAGATTACTCGGTGATTTAATTTCATGAATATTATTATGTTTTTGTACCTTTGTTGTTTGGTATTTTTGTACTCTGGTAAATACATAATATGGCCGCCATTAGCTAAATACGAAAATGAAGGAGGTTTCCCAACCGAACATGCTGGATCGTCGTCCTTCAAGGAAAACATACAAAATCGTTGAAAATAAAATTAATTTTACTTTAACATTTTTGACTTTTTTTCATACCTGGTCCCCTGATGATGGACTCGTGTCGCTCCAACGATTCGCGTAAGAATTATGAAATAAATTTGGCACACTTCTGCTCAGTAGCCAGTTTTCATCTAATGATGAAACCGCAGCTACTTCCTTGTTTCTTCCTAATGCACCGCTGACTGATCGTTTGAGTTTCTTTAAATTTTGAAAACTCGACGATGGGAATATTTCTGAGGGGATCTGGAATAAAAATAGACAAAATATTAAAAAATAAATAATTATATGGTCGTTTCATTTTTTTTTTCAAGTTTAGAAATATCAAAAATATTGTCTAATTTTTTTAAATAAAAAAAATTCAAATAACTTGTGAATTTTGAAATAAAATTTTGTCATATTTTCAAAAAATGAATATGGAGAAATGACTTCGGGTACGTTTGGTGACTTGATCGAAATAAAAAATTAAAAGCTTTAGTTTTATATTCTTGCTTCTTTTTGATTCAAGTTCAAGAAACGGAATATTTTTCAAATTTTTATTCATCATTTATTTCAAAATCTTTAGTCAAAATTTTAAATTATTCAAAAATTTTAAATGCATTAGAAATGTTACACCTACAAATTATTGGTCAGCTTTAGAGATATTTAAAATGCTAAGAGAAAGAAATTCGAAATACAACAAGAAACTTTTTAGAATTTCTATCTCTTCGATTACTTCAGAAGATGACAATTTTCGAATAATTAATTTACCCGTTGAACGACCAATCAAGTTCTTTTTTGAGGAAATTATAAAAATTTATTTTAAATTCACTAATAAAAATTTTGATTTGGAAATTTTTTGAGGTGTTTTTTCGATTCATCCTCATTCAGTTTTTTTTTGTTAATTACAAAATAAAAATTTTAAACTAAAACAATAATATCAAAAAATTCTACAAATATGAATTTCTGAAAAAACTTTTAGAAAATATTTGCATGTTTTTTACTTTTACGATATCTACCTACATTAACTTATTTTTGCCATATTCAACAATAAAACAATGATAAAAATGTAAAAAAGTAGGCAAATTAAAGATTAACTTAAGTACGTGCATTTAAATTGAAATTTAAAAAATTTCCCATCATAAATATTGTTGGTTTTTTTCATTCGAGCTTTTTCAAGAAAACAATTTTTCGTCCAGATAAATAAAATAAAATTTAAATAAGGACCAACATAATTGACGTCATCAGCTGTATTGTTTTACGATAGTGAACGAAAATTGCTTCAAAAAATCATACAAAAAAGCTCAACAATTTTTACCTCAATTTTAAAATTAAAAAGAGCATATTTAAGGTTATAGAGATGATTGGGCCCCCCAGTTGAAGTTGATCCATATTTCAATTTTGTTTTGCTCTTTTTCAGAAATTGAGTAGGTATTTTTGGCGTTGGAAAATTTTCAACAAAATGAGTTCGAAAAAAATTTAAGTTTCTCAACTTTGCTGAAACAAGTTCAGACATGACATTTAGGTCCCTGTGTCAACTCGGAGGAAGTTGTGGGTTCCCAAAATGGCGTCTTTTGAGTATTCAGGGTGTCTAACAAAATCGTCTGAGCCAAATTTATGACTTTTTCCATGATCTTTTTAAAATGCAGTTATCTAATTTTAGAGACAAAACTGGCACCCCGCCTCTTTATTAAAAATAATTTTTTTTACTGTGTAAAAAAATTTAAATAATGGAAAAAATTTTAAAATTTAAAAGAAATTTTTTTACAAATTTCGTTTTTTGGAAGTCAATTTTGAGCAGGAAATCACGACTTTTTCATGAATTTCATGACATGTTGAACACCCTGGTATTAAAAAAAATGGAAAGAAGAGAAAAAATTTTTTCGACCCACAATGAACCATTGCAGCGGAGCGGGGGAGGGGGGGATGGATGAAAAAATCGTTTTTTTGCATTTTTAAAGGTGACGCACCACGATATAAAATTCTAAAAAAATATGAGGGTGAACATTCGGACTAATTACACAATACTTTTTTTTTTTCAAAATTGCATCTCGAAAAGAGATTATCAAAATGGTCGCTAGAAAGCTTGAAATGGCCATTTGACCTTGAAAAGTGCTCGAAATTTTTTTTAGAACACGCCATAAATTACCCTTGGCATTATCTATAATCCCTGTAATTTTGAAAAAATTCAAATGAAAATTGCCAAATAGAAAATTTTAACGGAAATTCGCGGTTACCTCCCCCCCCCCCCCCCCCCCCAGGAATTAAGGGTGAGGTATCAAACTAAAAATTTTGATCACACTTTCAGCGGATAATTTCAAATTTGGTGCTCAGGGCTAAACCACCCCTATAAATCCAGCTATGTGCTCTTTAGTGGGCACAATTTACAATGTTAGCCCTGATGGATAAAATAATGACCAAATCCAGGGAGCTATGGAACTAAAAGAAAAAGAGGAAGAGGAAATCGTCATCGAAAATAGGTAATTTTAATAGCAATAAAATTCAAGAAAAAAAAAACATTTGAATTTTCAAAAATTTAATTTTGTAAAAAAATAGTCGAACCAGTTGTAAATTTTCAAAATTTTAAATCCATTTGGAAAATTTGAGAGATTCAGTTCTTTTTAGTACATTCTTAAAAATTCAACATTTGAATTTTTCAAATTTAATCTCACGAAGAAAAAATCAGTTCAACTACAGAAAATCTTCTAAATTTTCAAGTCGAGTCCCAACATTTGTGAAATTATTAACTCTACTTTTTTTAATTATTTTTTTGGTATTTTAGTAAAATTTACCCCCCCCCCCCCCCCTTCATGAAAAACTTCATCAAACCGATGTTAAAATCGTCAATTTTTGTCATGCCTGAGAACAAGAGATGCAGAATATTTCACACGAACGTATTCAATATTGTATTTTTAATTTCGAAGGGGAACAGCTGGTAATAAATAATACGAACAAAAAAGTCTAGCAATAAAATTGCATAATTTAAAATTTTCATAAGAAACTATTTTCTAGAAATTCCAACGTTAAAAATAAATATTTGTACGTAATCAATAATCATGGCTAAATTTTGAGTTCTTGAAAAAAATTTAAAATTTTCTCAGATTGAAATTATGCGCTTTTTTTCATAAATATCGAGCTAATTTTTCATTTCATTCATTTTTCAAATTTTATTGGAAATTTTTTAAATCTTCAAAAACCACTTTTTTGTAAAATACAATTTCTACTGCTTTCCACCCTCCCTCCCTCACACTGAAAAAATTCGAGGTGAAGTTTTTCTGTCATAGAAACTTTCTGTTCACAAATCTACGAGTAATTAATTTTATGGGGAAAAAATCATTTTTCAAAATTTTATCCAATTAAATAAATTTAACTTCATTGAAAATTTTTCCAACTATATTAAATTTAAAAATTTCACCTGCTTTTCACCAGACATCCTATTAATAGGTAAATTACCAATTAATTAGGCACAACAATACCTTCTCAGGATAAGGATACGACGGCACTCGTTCATCCCTGGGCAACGATAAGGAAAACCTGGGCGAAAATTTGGCCGTACCGATACTCTCGGGAGAAACAGGCGCTGACTCGAGCCCTCCGTCGGAACTGGTTTCTTCCAAATCTTGCTGAGGAGTCCACGCCACCTGTTCCATAAAACGTAATAGCTCGTATAATTTATATAATTAATAAATTTATTCATAAGTTATGTATTTAGCCCAATTTCCGACTACGACCGAGGAGTTGCGAGGTGTGCTGGCAATACCCAATACACACCTCGCTCTTTGATTTCCAATCGACATCGCCTCGTTTCTTGGCGATTCGAAGCTGCTGCGCACGCTCGCTCGCATTCGATCGTCTAATTAAAATAAATCCCCGACGAGGCGACGAACAACGACGCTGAATTTAGAGCGACGTTTTAAAAAAATAAATCAAATTAAACGCCGCTTTGATACACCGTAAAGAAACCAGTTACGTTATAAATTAAATTACATTACGCAATTTCTTCAACGTAAACGTTTTTCCGCGTTAACACGTATTCGTACCTGCGAGTTATGAGTCGAGTCCTGATGCTGCGGACTCGCGTCGCCCGAAATACCGCTATCGCCCGATTTATCGGTTAATTGATGGCCGGCGTGAGGATGCGGTATTTGTTCTTCGATCAGCATTAAATCATCTTCTTCGCTATGTACCGGACTTTCCAACGCCGATAGTAATCGCCACGCTGCGGTCGGACTGAACCTAGGTATGTCTAGTTGTTTGCGTGGAAGCGTCGGTCGCAGCTTCAACGAGATTCCGGCCGAACTCTGCTAACACGTAGCGGTTTATAATTGAAATTCTACCGATAGCTTTATTATTAGCATACGTGTTGTGTTTACATCGTCGTTGGTCGGTTCGCTGCTGAAGCTTTCCGATGGCGAGGTATTGCTGACCACTGGAGGTGATTTTTTCAACGTTTCGGCGAACTTGTCGACGATTTCGTTCGTGTCTCCGTTCACCATCGGTTCGGGCCGAGCGTCGGTTTCCATACCGAAGTAGAATTTTTTCACAGGCGTTGACGGTTTTTCTTGTTTTCTGTAAATAAACCAAAGAAATCAGTTTTTTGTCTAATTAGATAAGATTTGAATATAATAATGATTCAACGTACTTTTCCGGTTCTTTTTTATCGACGATTTTCCGATGAGAGAATTTCTCCGAATGCCCATTTTGTACTGGAGCTTTCGAATGATGTCGTTGATCGATTTCGTTCTTTTTGTTCGATGCATCTTTCGGAGGTCGACTCCGATACGCGTTCGCCGAATGATTCACATTGTTGTTGGCATTCGACTTGATGCCATTTTTCATAGGTAACTTTTCCGGCACATTGTGGGCCTTTCCATTCGGCTTCTTTAGATCGGAAGCGTGCGATTTGGAAATTGGTTTTTTCGCTTGGGAAATATTTTCCTTCGAGCGTAGAACTGGAGAATTGTGAGGACTATCGGCAGCTTTACCTATCGGCGGTTCTCGTATGGCTCGTTCTCGCAGTTTGGCCGTTAGTTCGTCCTGCGAAAAGATAAGATGAATAGGAAGATGTACTTTTGACGAACGAATTTTCTATCAAATAAACGTACGCCCAACAATTTTGCATTATACGATTATTTTGTGAATTTCTGACCGAAACTAAGGAAGTAGTTCCTTTCAAAAACTCGTCGAACCTCACCCTTCTGGAGATCTCCCAAATGTGGACCCAAAGAGACCCGACATAGTTTAGGGGGCTAAGAAGTCCACATTGGGGGAGGGAAAGGTTTTGGAGGTTTTTTTATAATCCATTAGTCATGTATATGTAGTGGCACTTCAGTTTATATGTTACCTTCATAAAATTACAACATTTCATTTTTTTGGGGACACCATGTATATATTGACGGTCGTTTTTGCGCCACCCGTTAACGTTAAAAGAAAAACGATGGAAAGGGTTTTGTAGGAAATTTTGTCTACTTTAACGTTTATTTGAACTTTTTTTTGATCAAGGGC
>FIZU01019170.1:0-15388 GCA_900064475.1 Pseudococcus longispinus | reverse complement strand
ATTTTGTTAAACAAACAATTTAGACTTTTTGAACTTGAAAAATTTCAATAAAATTTCAAATATCAAGTTTTTATGGGCTTAAAAAAATTCAATAAACAAAAGCATGTCTTATGTTTCATAGTTTCATGGATAGTATGGAAATGACGGGGACTTTTATTTCAATATTTTTTAGATTTATTGAAATTTTTAAATTGGATTTATTCAAGTTGAATTTTCAAATTTTAATATGATCTTCAAAATTTCAATCATTCTAATTTTGATGTCAAAATGTAACATTTTTTCATCTTGATTGATTTTCCTTCAAGTTGTATATTTATATAAAAGGTAATTAAGTCATATTCGATCATTCTTCAAGTTATTCTCTGTTATACTTGAATACGTCAATTCAAAAAGCAGTCAAGCGACATTTTAAAAATTTGTGGGGGGGGGGGGGGTGGAGGGTCAATGAAACCTGAATAATTTTTGAACCAGATATATGTTACAACCCCCAGAAAATAAATTTTATAGTCTATATGAACAGCTGGATAAATGAGAGCAGTTTTTTTTTATTCGTGACCCTAAATTAGGGAGAAAGTATATGGGGGGGGGCGGAGATTTTGAACATTTGGCTAGTTTTTTGCCTTGAGACAAACCTAGTGGGTCTGGAAAATCAAATATAGGTACCTAACATGGGCGTTTCAATGCTAGAAGATAATGTACCTCGGGTTAATCATAGAGTACAAAGATGGAAAAAAATCAATTTTAATTTTTTGGTCTCTTGGCTGTTTTTTGAATTGGTGTATTCACTTGCACTTCAACAGAAATTAATTACAAATTTCCAAAAATGTACCCTTGATTCTGATTCCATGATAAATATTTGTAAAAGAAAAAAAAGAAGGAGACAGATAAGAAAAATTAGAAGCTTTAAAAACGAGGGAAAAATAATTTGAAAATTGTGGTTACGTACAAAAAAAAAATTAAAAAATCATTTCAACACCATTTTTTCATTTTTTGACCACTTTAGATGGAAAATTTTCAAATTACAAAATGAGTGAAATTTTTTCACAAAAATCAACAATTTTTAGTCAACATTGCAACCGTAAAAATTCTCAAAATTTCTCTTATTTTTGTTCTTTTTTCGACTTCTTGGACGTACACAAATTTTTACTCGATTTCCACATCAAATTCCAACTATTTCGTTGATTTCATCAGTTCTCCATAATTTCATCAATTGATGATGGAAAAAAAATCCCAAAAACTTTCAATATATCTCCTTTAAAACTTCCAATACTGATTTGATTTCCAAAATAACATTTGTGTTCATTTTCGGATCATTTTTTTCATTCAGCCTCACTACACCACACAACTCACTCAAATAAACCAAGAAAATTCTATCCGCAAAAACAACTCATTGATCAACCCATCAAAAACTGATACGCTGCTAAGAACAATATAAATTATTCGTTTTATCGCAATAGTTGGAACGAATACGAACGTAAAAAAAATATGAAAGAATAACTTCATCTACGTACGTAATCGCGTAACACTATCAAAAAATATCGCTACTTCGTGAGATAAAGCAATTGTAACAATTAAACGATATTTTTCGGCCGATACACGTTACGCTTCGCAACATTGAATTTCATCGACCAAAACAAGTTTCCGTTCTGCGATAAAACAGGTGGAAAAACATCAATGGTGAGAAAATTTTCCACAGGTAGAGTGATAATAATAATAGTGCCAATTTGTACGTGGGTCTAATTACGCATATCTACTCTGGACATGGAGCTGAAAAATTCGCCAACAATCGACGAGAAAAATCCACCTCATCTATAAATACTTGTTATAGTGTATGTGTAGGTATACTTCGAAGATGTAAATATGTATTATCGGATTTTCTCAAACAAATAGAAAAAAATATTTCTATAAATAACTCGCGATTACAAAACCACTACTTTTATATTGTTCAAAGCTCTTGGAAAACACAAGAGGGAAAAAAAATTGTTCGATATATTCATGAATCGACATTGTTTTCGAGATTCGCGCGCAAAGTTACATTATATTTTTTTTCTCTCTAAATCAACCTCGTCGATAATAAACTACGCATACGTTGGTGTTTTTTTTTTTTTCGTATTTCGAACTTCGAAGAGCTTGCGATCGGAGCGCGAGCGCGCAATACGGACTGCTCGCGGTATGGCCCGAATTGAGTAAATGCGTTGGAGGCCGGGATTGGATATGTGCCTAAATTGTCTATACGCTGGTAAATTGCTCAATGCTTTATGTCCCAGGTGTGTATGGGAGAATTTACCACCATTATGAATACTCGTACACAGACACACGCCATACGCCCAATCAACGATGAACGTAACCTTCGAAAATTATTTTTGTTTTTTCCGCCGCCGTCATCATCATCATCGCGGTTGTAATTTCAAATCGCCGACGTAGACGATGCGACGCTCGGTATGGTTTTTACACGTTGAAAAAGAAAAAAGAATTAAAATTTGGCCGAGAATTCACTCGCCGAAAAAAATTGACCGCGGTTGGACCATTCTGGTTTGCAGAGATTGGGCAGTTGTGCACAGAATGAGTGTACGATGTTCATATTTCTATATTTGTATATTTTTACTACCACTGAGATGCGATAATGAATGAGTTTTTCCTTGAGACTTACGAGACAGATAAGCACAAGGAAAATACGAAAGTGCATTAAAAATTATTCGAATTCTCTGTAAAATTTCCCACTGATCAAGTCTCATGAAAAGTATACTAAAATATGCTAATTGGGAAACATATTACACATATTCAGAAAATTGGTCATATTCTACACATGAACACTAAATGATCCATTCTACGGAATATTTGCATCGATTATGTTTTTTTTAATGAAGAATACTAATGTTTTTTTTGCATGTTTAAAACACGTTGGCAACACTGATTGCAATTTTCAATTTCAGAAAAACTGAATTACCTTCAGCAAATGAGATGTTAAAAATTTGCATAAAGCTTATTCCACAATTTATATTTCATGTATTGAAGAAGGTTTAAAGCTTCAAATATTTCGAAGTGTTGCAGCTCCTTCAATTTGAGAGATAGACAAAATTTATAAAAGATCAATTTTGAACTTCTTCTCAAAATCTACAAATTAGGTTATGTACAAATTTCAGCTAACTAACATAATAAAAGAGATATGGCACTTTAAAGATATTCAAGTGTTGCAGCTCCTTCAATATGAGAGATAGGCAAAATTTATACATAATCAAATTTAAAGCACTCATAAAAGTCTACAAATTAAGTTATATACAAATTTCACCCAACTACCAAACTGAAAGAGATACGAGCCTTCCAAGATTTTAAAATGCTGCAGCTCCTTCAATATGAGAGATAGGCATATTAATAACCTATTTGGAGCCACTCATTCAAACGTACAAATTAGGTTATGTATCAATTTCACCTAATTACCAAACTGAAGGAAATACAAGCCTTTTAAGGTTTTAAAGTGCTGTAACGCCTTCAATATATGAGATAGGCAAAATTTGTACATAACCTATTTTGAACTAATCATTGAAGTCTACAAATTAAGTTATGAACAAATTTCATCTAACTTTCAAACTGAAGGAGATACGAGCCTTCTAAGGTTTCAAAGTGGTGTAGCTCCTTCAATATACGAGATAGGCAAAATTTGTACATGACCTATTTTAAGCTACTCATTAAAATCAACAAATCAGCTCATGTATAAATTTGATTTAATTTGTATATTGAAGGCGTTATTGGCCTTTAAAGTTTTTAATACGTTCAAACCCCTTCATTTTTGCATTTAGACAAAAATCACACCTATCTAACTTGTTATAGAACTTTTTTAGTTGGTTTTGAAATATCTCACATAAAAATTTTGCCTACTTTACATTTTTCAGGCGCTACATTAATTTAAAATCGCTTCAGAGATATTAGCAACGCTTTCAATTTGCTGGATCAGCAGAATTTGCACATGATCCAATCATTAGAATAATTTTCAACTGTCTCGGGGTTGTTGGGTTCGTATTTGAAGGGGCGATTCTTCGGTTCCGAAAAATTGAAGGAACCACAATGGTTAAAATTTTCGAAGGAAATACGTTTCTCAAAATTTGGAATTTTTCAATCTACTCGGAAAATTTTCAGCAGCTAAGAACTCGACCAATATTTAATGCATCGTAACTCCTTCAATTCCAACTGTAGGCAAAATATGATGCAGAACTTTTTATTCCCTACAAAATACAGGTTGTCTGGTGAGTGGTTTGCCAAACTTAAAATTTGGATACAACCGGGTACCACAAAAAAAACAACCACAAGCTGAACAATTTGCCTGTCTTGAAAATGGAAGGGGCAAATGAGCATTCAAAAAAAATGAATTAAAACGAATTTTCAATCAAAGGAGTAGATTGTGAATAAAAAACTGAATAAATTTTTTACTTATAATTTTTTGCCCAGTTTTAAAATTGAAGGTACTACAAACTTGAGTTGAAACAAAAATATTCTAAAACAAATTTCAATGAAAGGAATGAATAGTACTTCGAAAAATGAACAAATTTTGATATGATGACTTTTTGCCTACCATTAAAACTGAAGGGACTAAGTATTCTCAAAGTTAATTAAAAAATTCAAAATTCTCAATTTTTTTTTAGTTTCAATGTTTTTTTGCTCCTTCAATTTTGATGATAGGTAAAAAGTTGTCATAACAAAATTTGTTTGGTTTTTGAAGTACTATTCATTACCTTCACTGAAATTTTTTTTTTAATTTTTTTGTTTCAACTCATGTTTATAGCCCCTTCAATTTTGAAATTAGGCAAAAAATTATAAATGGTGAATTTATTCCATTTTTGATTTATCACTCACTCCTATGATTGAAAATTTGTTTTAATTCAATTTTTTTTTGAAAGCTCAATGGCCCCTTCAATTTTCAAGATAGGCAAAATATGAAAATGATTAAATGACTCATTTGGTAGAACTTTTTATTCTCTAAAAAATATATTATGTTCATATTTCGTTCAACTTTGAAACTGAAGGAGATACGAACCTTATAAATTTTAAAATCTCAATAACTCCTTCAATTTTGACAATAGGCAAAACATGATAATAACTCATTTTATAGAAATTTTTTTTCTTAAACAAAAAGGTCATCTTCATATTTTGTCTAATTGCAAAACTCATCGAGATATGAACCTTGAAAATTTTCAAATCTCAATAACTCCTTCAATTTGAACCATAGACAAAATATGGTAATAACTCATTTTCTAGAACTTTTTATCCTCTAAAAATTATGTCGAGTTCATATTTTGTCTAACTTCGAAACTGAAGGAGATATCAACCATATAAATTTTCAAAGCTCGATAACTCCTTCAATTTTGACTATAGGCAAAATATGGTAATAACTCATTTTGTAGAACTTTTTATCCTCTACGAAATATGTCATGTTCATATTTTGTCTAACTTCGAAACTGAAGGAGATATCAACCATATAAATTTTCAAAGCTCGATAACTCCTTCAATTTTGACTATAGGCAAAATATGGTAATAACTCATTTTGTAGAACTTTTTATCCTCTACGAAATATGTCATGTTCATATTTTGTCTAACTTCGAAACTGAAGGAGATATCAACCATATAAATTTTCAAAGCTCAATAACTCCTTCAATTTGAACCATAGACAAAATATTAACATGGCCATTTTTGTAGCATTTTTCATTCTCTACAAAATAAGTTATGTCAATTTTTTGACTAAAGCCAAAATTTAAAGAAATATCAAGCTCAATAATCTCCAATCTTCAATTACTTCTTCAATTCAGATTATAGACAAAATATGAACATGACTTCTATTGTAAAACTTTCAACAATCTACAAATCAGGTTACTCTACATTTCATCAATTTCGATTTAGATGGAATTATCACATTCACAAATTCTCTAACCTCTATACTCCTTCAATTTGGCTATGCAAGCTACAAAAATAGCTCTTTTTGTAGACCTATTCATTTTGAAATGTATGCAAGAATGCCAACGTAACTAATACCATTTGAGACGCCATGCGATAGTTTCAACCAACTGAAATCGAAGAATAGAACATCAACATACCATCGTCCAAGGAGACTTATCAATGCAATGCAGCCAAGAGCTATTCGTATTTTGCCAACGCTGAAAAATTTCCAGCCATCGACTATCTCATGTCGCACCACGAATATCACTTAGTCTGCAATTCTAATTTCATTGAAACCATTCACACAATGATGATGTGTATATTTCAATTCAGCAAACGCTTCCTTATTATGAGACCAATTCGAAGATCATGGCGCCAATCTCGGGCACGTATCTGGTACGTTGAAATTCTCCGAAGTCCGAATATATTGAGAGCAGCTGCCCATACTATACGAATTTATCTTTCGATTTTGTGTACACAGACACGCGTCGATTGTATGAAAAAATATTACGTATTGTACATGACGATTTACACATGTAGATTTAATTTGACGACACGACGCCGCACCGAATCGACCATACGTGGATGCGTACTCAAAACTTCAAAGCGAACCCGATACACACCGGAGATAAGCGTACCGTATTGCGATATAATTAACAAGGCCTTGAATTAACGCCGCCAAATTTTTGCGCAGCGTTAAAAATTGCAAAATTTTTTCTCTCTCTTCTCGAATATGAGAAAGCGATAAACCGTACATACCGATACGATAACGAGAGCATTTTTTCTGCATTAAAGACTGGCAAAAAAATGCTGGCGTCAATAAAGTAATCTGCTCTGGAAATGGAGAGTTCAACAGACGAAAAAATAATTCGCTTTGAATGGAATCGTCGCGCGGAGGATGTAATTTACGCCACGATACCGATTTATACGCTAATAATAGTTTGATAACTTCCGAAATATTAAATGATGTTGAAAAAAATGCGAGCTCGACGAGTAACCGGCGTTTTTACGAATGTCGAAAATAAAAATGTTATGTCTTCGAACGGATTATTGTTGCAGAATTGCAATAACAAGTTTCCAGACTACGTACGAGTTGATTTTCCTTCTCTTTGATCATTCCACAATCCACATTAATGAATGAATTGATCAGATGATAGAGATTGAGCCATTATTCCAAGTATTCGCGTTTTCTCAGTCGGTACCTTTCTCGAAGTCTTCAATTCGGAATTGTGAAGTGATTACCTATATAAAAGTAGTTTGAAAATCATTTTAGATAAATATTTAATCATCTTTAGAATCGATTTTGTTACGGCATAATGCGGAAAAGTTGCGAAAAAATTCAACCTTCGAATCGAAAGCATCCCTATGGATTTTCAAACAAGGTCGAATTTAATTTTACATCTCGAAAAAGTGGAAGAAGCGGCTTAATTTATCGGTTCTTTTCCTCGTACAGAGATTTCAATTTATATACTCGGATGGGTGAAGTGGAGAGGGAGGGGTGATGGAACCGTCTGCACGAATATCGAAATTCGAATCGAAACCAGCGACTTGTACTAATATAATATTAATTAAATATTCAACTTCATACTCGAAGTACCAATCCTTCCCTTTTTGAATCTGTTTTCCTGTTCCTTATTTTCCACAGATTTCGATTCTAAAAATCCATTATTTTTTTCTTTAATAAATTATTTGAATGAATTAGCCTGCGTTTAAATGCTTAAAAAGTTGTTGAATAAATGAGAGGACATGGAGTTCGATGATGGAGAAATTCTGGTAAGTGTAGGGAGGAAGGAGGAGGGGGGATCTAGCAGTAGTACTCAAACATTCAATATGAAATTATCAACTTGAGATTCCACAACTTTTCTCTTCGACCATAGCCTCCATTTTCATATTCCACAATCTCTTTCTACAAGGTCAGTGGGGGTGGGGGTCACCCCTTCTCCGGTCAAAAAATAGGGTATGTTGTTGAAGAAAAATTATTTCAAATCATGATTTTTGATTTTTGATTTTTTTTTTTGATTATGCCCAACTCTGATTTCAAATGGGAAAAATTGCATATAAAGTCAGAAAATTCGAAAAAATGTTATCAGAGTCAAAACTTGCCAAATTTTTACCCCTCCACCCTCAAGCCAACATCAATTTGTCCCTAAATGTGAGTGAAAACCGATCGGAAATAAGCTTATAAAATTTTTCAAGCACATGAAGTCGTGATATGTGAAATTTTCTTTAAATTTTTCAAGTACAAAAAGCCATTTAAATTCTTAAAAATTTTCCAAGTTCAAAAAAGTCTGACAAAATATCTAAAAGTAACGGATTCTTTTGAAGAAATCTGAAAAATTTTCCAAATCCAAAAAAATCTGACAAAATGTCTGATTTGAACTTTCTTGGAATTTTTCAAGTCCATAAAGTTGAAATTTTCCAAGGCCAAAAATGCATTTAAATTCTTAAAAACTTTAAAAGTCCAAAAAAGTTTGACAAAATGTCTAAAAGTCAGCGTAATGGAATTTCGTGTCTTTTTTTACAAGTCTCCCCCCTCCCCCCCGAAAAAATCCTAAAACTGGATCTGCAGTCTTTATACGCCCAATACATACAGGATGGTCCATTCAGGAGTTAAATGGTTTTGAAAATGAAAAAAAACACTCTGACTGCAAAAATCGCGAAAACTAAGCCCCATAGAAAAAAAACTGATATCACACTAAAAATAGAGAATTTTAATCTCTACAATTTTCATCCCTTGCATTTTTTTCGTAGCACCCATAGTTTGGCCAGAAAATCCATATTTATCGGAAATTTAGCCCATACACAAAGGTCGATGGTTTTGAAAATGAAACAAAATTTCCATAAACATATGGATTTTCTGGCGAACTAAAGGTGCTACGAAAAAAATACAAGGAATGAAAATTGTAGAGCTTGAAATTCTCTTTCTTTTAGAAGCTAATAGTTTTTTTCTAGGGGTCTAAGTTTTCAAGATTTTAGCAATCGAAGTGTGTTTTTTTGTTTTTTTTTTTTCATTTTCAAAACCATTGACCTTCTAAATGAGCCACCTTGTATAATTTGCCAACTTTTTCTAATTTTAAAAAGGACAATTTTTACATATTTTTTTCACATTTTTATTTCAATTTACTTTTTGAAGAAAAAAATTGAACTCAAGTTTTTTAATTTTCTGTTGAATAGTCCAAAATTTCAAATGAAATAAAACCTCAGAAAAAAAGATTGAAAAATGAAATAATTTAATCTAATTAACATATTTAAATATCAAAAAATTAAACAAAAATAATAAAAGAAACATAAAAAAACAAACCCCATAAAAAATTAGTTGTAAAAATGTCACGTAAAATAAAAATAGCTTCAAAAAAAAACAGAACAAGGATAAGTTGAAAAATGAAATACGAACATTTTTTCAGAAAAACCCAATCCAAAATATACAACACAATCCATGGGGGAAAATACCGAATGTCCAAAAAAATTTCCTTGCAATTTTTTGGTTCATTTTTCATACAAAAAATTTCAAAAATTGGCCAAAATTGATCCTAAGTGCTGAAATAATTTCCCAAGTTGTAAAAAATAGGGCTGATAGGTGAATATTTTAAAACTTCGCAAACAACTTCGAATTCTTTTTTTCTTTGCCAAAAATTGCCATTTAAAATGTTGTTTCTCAATTTTGTTCAAGAAAGGTCAACTGAATTCAATGGAATTATTGTTTTAGATTTATTCAACTTCGAAAATTTCATTTTTGGTAATTATAAATGTTTTTTTCGTGCACCCTCAAAAAACTAATTTTTTATACTAAATTTGATTTTTCAAAAAAAAAAAACATTCAAAAATTTGAAAAAATTTCGAATAAAAAAAATTATTTTGGCCTTTGTTTGAAAAAATACCTGCAAAGAAAAAAAAACACAAGCGTCCATATAAATCTTTCAATCAGGTAGGTACCTACCTACCTAAATTCAAGCATCAAAATTGACCACTTTCACCTTCTCCACAGATGTAAATTTTTAATAAAACCATCCATCCGAATAATATACTCGTCACCCCTTTTAAAACTTTCAAAAATTCATACAACCGACCCAAGTCACCCCTCGACCCAAACTTCTCCCCAATTCGCCCACACCGCGTAGAGAAAAATGCCAAGCACTCGTCAACGACCAAATATTCGGCTGCTAAAAAATACAACACTGTAATCTGTAATGTACTCGCGAACCATCTGCATGAAACATTTTTTTCCAAAAAAATAACACATTTTCCCAGCACACGTCAAAACACACCCTTACTCAATTCTAATTTAATTCGGTTCGCTCCGAGTACCTTATTCTATTCCCGCATCTATAATTCACCCACGTCGACTCTCGCACCACACTCCGCATCCGCACATTCGAAATGAAGAAAAAAATAGGGTATTTGACGACGTCTCGTCCGTCGTCGGACGTATTTAAATAATATAAAAGCCCCGCACAGCGGGCATTTTATCAGCAATAAAAGCCTCTAATTAGGGAACCGTGTGTACAGCTCGAGATTCGGGTTAAGAAACGAAGCAAAAGCTGACGTAAGCATAAAAACATCGTGACACTTGTGTCTTTCAGTTTATCGCAAAGGGCTCCGAATAAATAAAATTTTCGCAAATAGTCGTAAATTTTATACGAGGACAGTTACGAGGGTTGCAGACGGTTCCAGGTTCAATTCGACCCTTTTACCTTTGGAATCGAGCTTAGCAACACAAACAGGAGTATACGCCGGTGTATTTTCGACACGATTCTACGTCGTCGAAAAAATTGGAATTTTACCAGACGTCGTCGATATATTTAATCTTATCGAAAAAGAAAAACTGGCTATCGATGTTGAAAATGAAATTATTTATACAATAATATATTTATACGTTTAGATAGAGGCACACGTTCAGCCCCTCGTGCCTCGCCACCTCTTATGGAAAGTTACTAAAAACTTGTTAGAAAACGTTACAACAAAGTTACATGTACGTAGGCATATTATCCTACTTGTGCGTATATGAGAAAGTGAAATTTCGAGTTGATTTTACACGATGCTGTGTAAAACTTTCACGCCGACACCTCGAGTACTTATACTACCTCGATGTCGAAAGTTTACATGGCCCGAAGGCCAGCTACCTCTAAGTTTTCCCAAATGACGAGCCGTTATCGATTCGATATCACCGAAACACCTGATGTTGATTTTTCATCCCACCAGAGACGAAATTTCATAGTCCAAGTAGATGAAACGAAAAAAGGATATAATTCCTTTTTTGAACTCGGGTTGACATATAATTTTTCATTTAGTACGAATCAAAATAAAATTTTGGACAAACGGCATCAAAAATTGTCCTTAGGGGCGAGCAGAAGGGGGGTTTAAGAGTGAAAAAACTCCTATTTTTGCGCATAAAGGTGTAAAGGCATGTTTGATATCATTTCTATATAATTTGACTCTTCTAAACTCGAATCTGCTGTTAGTTTCTCAATTGAATGCAAAAAAGTGGTACAGTCGTGAAAGAGCTTACAGCCAGGTTTAGGGGTGATTTGGCCCTCAGAACCGAATTCGAAATTATCCAGTGGGAAATAGTCCTTATGGTATAAAACCCCCGTGGCAAAATGTTTAGCTCGATATCTCAACCCTAACCTCTTCTAGAGGGTTGAATTTGGATTTTCATTGTTAAAATGTTTCATTTTTGACAGTTTTAAACCGAAATTTTTTAAACTTGCATGGATAGTAGACAGTACCAAGAGTAATTTGTGAAATTTTTTTGAAAAAATTTCGAGCCCTTTTGCATAGTCAAATGAGCATTTTAAGCCTTTTAACAGTCAGTGCATCATCTTCAAATGTGCAAAAAAAGATAATTTTTTCACCCCCCCCCTCCCTGAATGGGTAATTTTTGGTCCAATAAGTTTTTTCATGTAATATATCACTAATGACACCTGAACACAACATCAATCTGCATTTATACCAAATTCGTTCATTTTTTCCAATTTTTTTTTTTTGAAGCATTTCAAAGATGCTATTTTGGGAACCCCCATCTCCTCCAGGATGATCTAGAAGACTAAAAATCATGTCTGAATTTTTTTCCAGTCGATATCCATCACATATTGCAATTTCAGAAAAATCGAGAAATTAAAATTTTTTTCAACTTATTTTATGCAAAATTTTCCAAAGTAGGTAAAAAATACTCAATTTGTGAAAAAGAGCAAAAAAATTGAAATTTTTTGATTTTTTTGAAATTCCAATATGTAATAGATATCGACTTGAAACAAGTCCGAATATGATTTTTAGGCCCCTAAAGTCATCTCGGAGAAGGTTGTGGGTTCCCAAAATAGCGTTGTTTGGGTATTTTAAAAGAAAATTGGAAAAAAGGGAAAAATTAACGAATTTGGTTTAAATGCAGGTTCATGGTATATTTAGGTGTGATTGATGATACATTGTAAGCAAAAAAATTTTCGACCAGAAATAGCCCATTCAAATGGAAAAATATTCGAAAAAATCGTGTTTTTTTGCATTTTTGAGGGTGATGCTCCACGATATAGAATACTAAAAAAATATGACGCTTTACATCTAAATCAAGTACACAATATATATTTTTTTCGAAATTGCACCTCTGCAAGGAATTATCAAAATGGCAATTAGAAAGCTTCAAATGTCTATTTGACCTTGAAAAAATGCTCAAAATTTTTTCAAAAAAATTCCATAGATTACCCTTGATACTATCTACTATCCCTGCAAATTTGAAAAATTTTGGTTGAAAACTACCAAAATAGATTTTTCTACGAAAATCCATGATTAACCCCCTCAGAAGGAGTTAGGGATGAGATATCGAGCTAAAAATTGTGTCACTGGAGTTTTAGATCATAAGGACAAACTTCCATTAGATAATTTCAAATTCGGTGCTCGGGTCCAAATCACCCCTATGCTTTCTGTGTCATAGAAAATTATCAGTTTTCGTAAAAAAAGACAGGAAAAATCACAATTATTCATTTTTTGAGCCCTGTTGGGGTGATTAATTGGCGCAAAAAACATGTCTTCGTTATAATTCAAACCTCCTAAACCTGAATTTGAAGTTGATCTCCAGATAGAAGGCAGAGAATTCTCGCAATTGTTGAATTTGCTCCTGGTAAAATGACCAATTTTAGTTTAAATTATGACTAAATCACAATTTCTTATTTCCTACCCCTTATACATCCAACCGATTAGGGTAAAAACCTCAACCTAACCTAATTCGAACCTTCTGAACTCAAATTCGAAGTTGGTTTCCAGATATCAAGTGAGGAATTCTCACAATGATCGAATGCGCATAGAGTTAAAGACAGATTTACGCTTAAATAATTGACAGAATTTTTTCATTTTCAGAACAGCTCCTCTCCGCTTGGAGGTAGAAAAAAAATTATAGGATAAAAAATGACGGATTTTTAACGTTCTACAACTTTTGTTTGAAACTTTTTTTCGTGTCGTCAATTTTGTAAATTTTTTCAACCGGGTGTTCCAAAACAAATTAAGTTAGAGTAAAAAATAAAGATAGGACAAAAAGCTTGGAGCAAAAGTTGTAGAGTATTAAAAATCCACCACTTTTCGTTCTACAGTTTTTTTCTTTTTCTGCGGTGGTGAGAAGCTATTCTCCTTAGAAGATCCCATGAATTTACACAAATTGACCATTTTCTGCGATACAAATTTTAGGATTGTGCCACTTCTGCATTTTTAATCGGGAAACGAATGATGGATTCGAGTTCATGAGGGTCGAATTACATGGAAATGATATCCAACATACCCCCTACCCCTTTATGTGCTGAAATAGGAGTGTTTCTATTACTAAAATTCACTCCTGCTCACCTTCTAAGAGAAATTTTTGATGCCCCCCTCAAAATCGGTTTATACTAAAAGAAAACCCATATGTAAACACGTGACTAGTCATTTCCACCCCCTTCTTCTCCCTTACTTACCATAAATTCGCAAACGATACCAAGTGATGGTTTTTGCTTTCTCAACCTTGCCCGCCACGAGTTTGAAATACAAGTCGAATAAAATTATCGAACCATGTATGTAACGTCCGCACACAACTCGTTAAAAATTTTGGGCGTGAACTTTTAATTAATTAAACCCTCATTGTCAGCATTTGTTCGCGAGACGATGGCGTGGCGACGGTGATAGCGACGCAGCAGCACACACGCACACACACGAAACGGTTAATTCAATATAAAAAGAATCGATTGGCCGAGAAAATTTTTACGTAAACATATTCGAATGTCAAGGTTTACCCGCAAATAGACGCAATGTACTCGCATAAAATATTACAATATTTGTCGTGTCAAAGGCTACTGGTTTATATACGATTCAACCACGCGACAGGCGATGAAAAGAAAAATAGTGAGAAATTTATTCTATGGATGTCGCATTCTCGCAAATAATTGGATATCGATAGCGATACCCATTGCATAAGTATACGCTGAATACGTAGTTGATTAAGAATTAAAGACGATGTAAAATAAAATCCACCGTTCTTGCTCTTTTTCCCTTCCCTGACGGTTTTTTCGAGTAATTATCCAATGATAACGTCGTATGTGTATTTTCAGGTTTCTAAATAAATTATGTTATCGCATCGTGATTCACGATGGCGACCGTGTTTATCATTTTCACCGAGAAAATTAGCTAAATTAAGAAATCTGTGCTAATAACGTGTGTTCGCAATTGGCGACCACGTGATTCTGAAATGGAAATTTAATTTTTCAAAGTACAATACATGCATAATGTGTGTTACATACTCGTATTATGTATACATTGGCGTACAGTTTTCGTGACCGAAATACGAGCACATTATGCGAAAAGGCAATGACGAGTTTTAATTCGGAGAAAAATTCGTATACCTGCGAAGAGAATGAGTGATGAGTTTAAAGACCTTTGGATCGATTTACAATTCGAAAAACGCGAAGAATTTCGAATTGGTACATTCGATACAATTTATAAAAATTTTATTCGAAAATTTATTTCGAAATTCTTGAATTTTTCCAATACCTATTTTATTCATTTTTACCTTCCCTCAACTCTGACTTCGAGATTGGATTTCTTTCAAATGTGTGTTTTTTTCTGGGTAAAAAAAAGCGTACTTATTCCACGAATTTCTACGTATTTTCTATTCTAAAAATCAGCTGAGACCGTTTGCTACTTTGGCCGCGAAAAACTGATGGAATTTTGTCACGAAATTGCTTGACGATAACTTTTAGGCATTTTGTCAGACTTTTTTGAACTTGGAAATTTTTTTCAGGTGTTCATCGACTTTTTGAATTGTAGGGTCAGATTTCAAAGAGTGCTAAGTGCCACAAAAGTGATTTCGAGATAATCGCATTTAAAGTTTTTTTATCTTTAGTTCTCGCAGGAGGGAACACAAATCTAAGCGGAGTACCATACAAATGATGAAAGCCAGGTTGCAATACAAGATTTGTGATAAGGAAAGTACAGTTGAACTGGCACTTAGCGC
>FIZU01019158.1:0-10498 GCA_900064475.1 Pseudococcus longispinus | reverse complement strand
TTTTTCAAAATTCAAATGACTTTTTGGACTTGGAAAATTTCAAGAAAATTTCAAATGTCGCGATTTTGTGGACTTGAAAAATTCAATGAGCAAAAGCATGTTTTGTCGGACATAAAATTGACATTTTTTTTTCAACTTAAAAAATTGACTTAGTATTTTGTCAGACCTTTTTGGACTTAGAAAAAGACATATCCATGTACCAATATGTCAGCTTGAAGAGTGGATCTATCTTCTTTTTTTTATTCCAGGTCCTCCCAGTACTTTCTCTGGTCAAAAAAACACCAATCCCCCTCCCCCCCCGCATCCGTGTGACAAAAGTGAGAATTTGAGGGGGTTCAAACTTCAGCTCACCTAAGAATCCGCCTATTTTTTCATTGGAGGGATGGACAAAAATTTGAGTCATTTCTAATAAAAGGGGGAGTAGGTATATTAGAAGCAAATGGTGCAAAAAAATCAGGGGAAAAAATCATTTTTAAATTTTCTTTTGAAAATTTGGGACAGATTTGGCATCATCTATTTTGCATATAGAGGGCTGAAACTTTTTATATAGGATTTCTTTTTTTATAAAAATGAACAACTTTAGGGGGTGGGAGCAAAACAAATCAGAAAAAAATTTTCACGAAGTGCAAATAAAAACCACTCTAATGAACAAATGTCAACTTTATTACACTTCGAAGACGAAAAATATCACATTTCGAAACTGGAACCACACCATTGATATCTTATTCTGGCGGAGTATTTTTTCAAAGTATCAAATCCCAATCACGAAAACATATATTATTAATTATTTCTACTTTTATTTTACTTTTTCTCCAGAAGTGAACTCGAAGCTACGTACGTATTCAATAATAGAATTGTAGACATGTGAAAATGTTGACATTCCGTTTTGATTACTTGTGTCTTTTAGGAATTCACAAATACGTGACAAAGAGCTTGATATCATCAAAAGAAAAAAGGTACAAGAAATAGGCTTCCCTATCGCGTATGAAGTGTATGTATAAGAGGCCCTGTGGCCAAGGTCTCATTAGTACAAACGTCTCATTCGGAATACTATTTTCATCGGGTGGATATTTTTTTTTTCTATTTGAAGTGGCATCTTTCTAATACAAAGCTTGTTCACTTGTTAAGTGGCTGTTTTCTTGTAAATTGTACGTATACCATTCTTTAGGATTGTGTGTTGTTCTTTAACACCCGGAGCTGTGAGCAAATTAAGAATTTCGCGTTTAAAATTTTTCATTCTTTTTTGAGAGGGCAGCTTAGTGTTATCAGGGCGGGTTTCGTCGACGTATTGGTATCAGAATGAATGAAAGATTTCAGCTTTAGTTGGTGTACTTAATCTCTAATCTGTGAGCCAGCATAGGTTTTTTTTAATGATGAAACGAGTGGTGCAGTAAAAGTGCTATGAGTACGTTACATATAAGTGGGTATCTGTGGTAAATAAAGTTGAAGTGAAGATGTGAAGTGAAGTTTCAATTAAAGTATAATTTTTTTCATCGCTGAAGTTGCGATCGAGCTTGTAAAATGTGATTAGTAAATTAGATATTCGTAAAAACATTAATCAATATTGTGGAAAATATTCGGTCGGTGGGTTTTGCGGTGGTGAAAATGGTAGCGAGAAATAATTAGTATTCGACTGTGGCCGAAATATACTACTGTACGTAGAACGTATAATTTATGCCTACCGGTTCAAGAAGAAGACTCCGAATGTAAAAATACTAATACACCATTCTTACTACACATACGAGTAGAACAGATGGCATTAATCCTAACCGAAATTTCGTATTTTATCATCCTTCGGTAAAGGAAGAATGTAAAACCGAACATGCAAATAAGAATGGGTGGAATTTTGATCGAAATTGAGGTTCCGTTCACGTAAGTCCTCTTTGGAATGAAACCCTCGAACAGATCTCTAACCTAACCCTTTCGGCGCTGCGGAGAAAACGCGAAGACACAGATGCAGCTGATCTTAACAATTGCCAACACGCCAATCCAATATCATGCAAATTAACGGCGTACAATATTTGGTAGTGTAAAACCCCTTGAAACGTATGCAAATCTGCCGAATGTATTCGTTATGTTTATCGTGGACGGTACTTGAAATATCGATACAAAATAATAAGCCTGCTTTGGGTTTTAGTGTACTCTACAGTACCTAACTATAAGTGTTATAAAAATTTCCAGAATAAGAGATTATTCCGATTAACATAAACATTCGCTTTATAATTCGATAATTTTCACATTTAAATTATCGCGCCGAACAATACCGATGGAAAATAAGTATTCAGTTCGGTAGCAGGAAATGATGGTTAATCGCTGTGTTGTCAGTGCCGAATTTATTGCGGTGATTCGAACGAAGCTATACCTATCTTTCTCACCGTAAACTTGTCAATTTTTTTAATCTATTGGTTGGCAAGTATAATGCGGTGTGTAGTGTACTTTTCTTTTGGCGAGTATTTGTATTCTTCGGTATGGCTGAGAATATACGACTGAATGGTTTTTTTCAACATTTAATCGGACCATGCGTAAAAATGATAATCTCGATTCGCGAACCGCGTTTACGTAAACTTATTTTAATTACGTGCGGCTTCCTTATGCATTTATTGTATTGTACGAATACGTGGTTCTTTTGCTGATCAAATATAGGGTAGATCTTACAGTTGATCCCTGATTTTATGATTTTACTACATATCTTTTTTTTCAAAAGAGTGAATAAGTTAAATACCTATACCTATACAATGTACATGGGACTCGAGTTTCTCCCCTCTCCGCAAACTGATTTCATAAGGTCAATGAGAAAAGCTCTACGAATCCGTTATTTTTGACATAGTTATTTTTGCGTTACAATTTGGCCTCATAAAATTTTGTTACTGTAGATGGTTTTTTAAATTTCAAAATTTTTAATTGTAAAAGTGGTTCAAACATTACAAAAATTTTTGGAATTTTCATAGTCATTTGAAATATGATTAAATTGGTCAAAAAAATCATGGAAGTTGTTGAAAATATTGTTGAAATAGTCAAAAATTTCATATAAATTGAAACAAATATTGTAAAAATTATCAAAAAGCCATTAAAAGTGTTGAGAGTGTGATAAAAGCTGTTGAAATTGCAATAAAAATTGATGCAAATTTTGAAATTCTTAAAATTTTTACAAAAATAGTTGAAAACATTATCAAAATTATCAAAAAATCATGAAAATGTTTGGAAATGTTGATAAAAATCAGTAAAAATATTGAAAAATCGGTACAAAACCTATAAAAGTCTACGAAAATTTTGTGAAAGCTGTTAAAATTGTCATAAAAATTTTAAAAAACAGCAGAGAAATGGCCCAAAACTCATTAAAAGTGCTAAAAGTTTGTTAAAAATTATTAAATTTTCAAAAAATCATTCGAAATAAGGGAAAAAATCAAAAAATCAAAGAAATCAGTGGAAGTGATGTTGAAATTATCAAAATATTGACAAAAATTGGTAGAAATACTGTTAAAACGGTAAAAAATCATACAATTTTTGGAAATTTTGTAAAAGCTGTTGAAATTGCCATGAAAATCTAAAGGAGGAGCAGAAAAAGTATGAAAATGTTCAAAATATCGTTAAAATTGTTAAAATGTTGACAAAATGAGTAAAAATACTGTAAAAACAATACAGAAATCATAAAAATTTCCGAAAATTTTATAAAAACTGTTGAAATTGTCATAAAAATTGCTAAAAATATTGGAAAAATGGCCAAAAAATCATTTAAAAAATGATCAAAAAATCATCGAAAATGTTGTTAAAGCGGTTAAGAAGCTACGAAATTTATCGAAAATCTCGTAAAAACTGTTTGGTTTTTCACAACATTTTCCAAAATGTTCATAATTTTTTACCTTTTTTGCTCAAATTTTACTGATTTTTATAAAAATTTGTGCATATTGCAAATTTTTTTTGCCATTTTAACCACTTTTACAACATTTTTCAATGATTTTAGCATAGGATATACTTTTGCTCTGGGGAGTGATTTCGCGGAAGACCGACGAAATTGTTTAACGAAATTCCACTGACTTTTAGATATAATGTCAGACTTTTTTGGACTTGGAAAATTTTTCAGATTTCAACTGAATTTTTGAATTTGGAAAATTTTTATAGATAATGCTTATTAACATAGGATATGTTTTTGCTCTGAGGAGTGATCTCGTGGAAGATCGACGAAATTGTGTAACGAAATTGCGTGACGAAATTTCTGTAAGATAGTACATACTTAGGTATTTGAGATTTAATAACTTTTTACTGAAGGTATCATATTTTAAAATATTTTTCAAAGTTTATTGAAATTTTTAAGCTGAATTTTTATTGAAATAGCTAAATTTTTGAAATAGATTTTACCTAGATATATATATTTATTACTCTACTGAAATGTGACTTTTGGACATTTTGTCAGACTTTTTTGGACTTAAAAAAATCTGAAATTATGCGGACTTGTAGATATTTTATCACACATTAGACTTTTTGGAATTAGAAAAAATTCAAAAATCACGTTGATTTTTACATATTTTGTCAGAGATTAGACTTTTTGGATTTGAAAAAAAATAAAATCAAAAATCACACTGATTTTTAGACATTTTGTGAAATAGCCTTTCAGAAATCATTCTGATTTTTTGATAATTTGTCCCATTAGACTTTTTGGACTTGATTTTGTCCGGCAGCTTTTCAGAAATCATGTTGACTTTTACATATTTTGTCATAAATGAAACTTTTTCAACTCGGATAAAAATTCAGAAATCACGCAGACTTTTAGACATTTTTTTGATTTTTTTTTGCATTTTACTGTCTATTTTTTACATTTAAAATTTTTTTAGTGATGAGTTGATTCTTCATTTATTTTTGAAAATATCTGTCATTATTTAAAACTTGAATTTATTTTTAAAAATTTCCCATATGATTAATTTATTTAAATATAGGTTTAGTTGAAGATATTGAATAATCTTTTAAATTCATCATTTAATACTCAAGATCCTGCTGTCACCTAACCTCACATGTAAACTTGGGGGAAAAAAAAGAAAGACAAAATACATTTCTTATAGGTATATTATACCAACAGATACTCAGACGATGAAGATAGTATACAAATAGTAGGTATACAGACACATATTCGAAAATGCGTCAAAGTCAAAAAGAACGTTTAAAAAAATGTTTTGACATGTCTTTTGTTCGAAGCAATAGTACGTGCCTTCTAAACATAATAACTTTCAAAATGTAAATAAAAAAAATCTGTCTTTGTGACAATAATTGTTGCTAAGACCAACGAAAGAAGTTATTGGTGCTGATGAAAGTTGCTGCGTCAAGTATTCTACGCCATACATAGTTATAGATGAAGAGGTACCCGAGGCTATGTCGTTTGATATGATAAAGTGGTGACAGATAAAGGGTTTTTGTTTTTTATTTTGCTTCATTTATTATTTCGCCATGAGTACGTCTCCGATGATGGTACGTATTTATACGTATATGTATTTTCGAACGACGAAATTCCTTCGGTATGTAATTGAAATGTTTGAATGTTGATTTGCGCGTGTATTAATGATGTTGTGCCTCGTATAACTTATGTTATTATTATTTAGATTAGTTTTCGAGGGTTTTTATTGATTCGATGGTTAGGTATAAGGTAGTATAAGTGTAAGTATAAAGCGTGCAATTTTTTTCCATGTCGTTGAACTTGATGGGCGACTGGAGACTGGACTATTTACTTTGTTCGCTAATCTATAGAATTATATACGTAGGTACCTACGTATCTATTTTGGTGTATATACGAACGTGATTCGTGACAAAAAATATATACACAGTTACAAATTATCCCAAAAAAAAGTACATTTTCCAACGAATAAAAATATCATCCATTAAGACCGATAGATTTGAATAGTTAAAATAATGAAGGAAACTCGCACAATGAAAAGAAACTTCATACATGGATGATTTTTTCTTTCTGTAATAAGGGGAAAAAAGGTAGACTAGGTGAAGTGTGTCATTCAGTCAAACGATAGGCAGGAAAAAGAAGAATTGTATTATTATCGTTGCATTATTATTATTTTTACAAATAACGTATCAGACTTTCCGTTGTTTTCGAACCTATTGAAAAGTTATTTCAACCGCGTTAACAATAAGACAGGTAGCCGTATAGACTGTGCACCGAAAAAGTACTACTTGGTCGGCTGTTCCGAAGGAAAAAACTCGTCCGAAAACGAGCAGATACTTTCTGTTGATGACATCGTGATGACAAAATAATGATCACCAATCGTAATGACTTGCAGTACCATCGTCTTTGTCCATCAAACCAGTTACAAGAAAACAGACGGGGGTTTTCATCGTGTCGATGCGATGGCGCTGTAGAATACGAGATTCGAAGTTTACTTTTTAGCGTGAGACAAAACCCGATGAGATCCTTTTTAAAACGCCCGCTTTGAGTATATTTACATTTGATACAACCGAATACTTATCTTTTGAGTTGGATGAAGAGGGTGACGAAGGTAGCTCTTTTAAAATGATCCTAGCGCCGGAATAGGATATCGAGTTTGCTTCACTCTTTCGTGTCCAGGAGAGATTTGACTGAGCAAAAAATAGGATTTTGGGCAATTTTTTCCAGTTTTCAATGTTGTATCATCTTCACAGCTCGCACAAATTGACCTAGTAAGTCGTATTTTGCACGATGATTTTTTCATCAAAATTCACCACTTTTTCACTGTTTTTACTACTTTTTACAAAACTTTCAGAAAACTTCCCAAACATGACTTGAATTCAATTCAGTTTTTTGATCAACTAAAAATTCCAACAGCTACTTGAACAGGTAAGAAGATTTTTGATTTGAGCTAAAAATGCGCGCAGGCAATTAGCTTTCAAGATCAACCATGTTTTCAGGAAAGTGACGATTCCTGTGCCAAAAAAAAGTACCTACGAGTAAAAATTTTCGTCCTACTACACCTCGAAAGTTCCTTAAAAGCAACGGAAAAAAAATTTCACTCTTCTCTTGATCTCAACACAAGAATTAATAACATCACCCTAACGTCAAGATTAAATTTGTAGCTGCCAAAGTTGATTACAGCGCTTTCTGGAGCGATTCCAAAATGCTGGAGAAAAGTCAACTTTTGCTGGAGGCTCCAGATTGCTTCTTAGATGGTCTCAACCGACTCGGGAGCAGACTTTAGTATGCATACCGAGTTTCAGAATTTTATCTCAAAATTTACCGTGTTTGCAAAAAATTGATAATGGGCTATTTTCAAAATTTTCAAAAATTCGCCAAAAATTGAAAAATCAACTTCGGCAGCTCAAAATTTGGTTGCAAGGTCTGCGTGACATGCTCTTTAAGTGAGCCAAATTTCAGCTCGATCAGAGGTGACCAGTTGACAAGGTTCCTTTGTAAGCATTTATTTTCCAATTCATGAAATGAATACATTGGTGATGAAGTTTTGAAATTTTTCATCACGTATATCTTGAGAACCGGTTCATAAAAAGGAAAATTGTATGTAAACTTTTGTGGGCCCTTTTTTAAAGACTATCAAAAAGGTTATTTATATATTTCACGTAACTGCTTTTTATTCTAGGTGCTAGAAGCGTTTGAAAATTTCAATCGCGAATAACTTGAGAACCGGTTCATAAAAATGAAAATTGTATATGACATTTTTTGTGCATCCTTTTAAGTGCTACTAAAAAGGTTATTAACATATTTGGAGTAACTGTTTTATTTCAGGTGTTGGAGGCTTTTGAAAATTTCAATCACGAATAACTCGAGAACCAGTTCGCCGATTGTTCTCAAAATTTATAGATTTCTATTTCTAGTGGTACTGAATCTCGCATAAAAATTTTAACTCATTCCATCAATTATTACCAGAGTGATCGTGATGACAAAGTTTTGATGTACCCTATTATGAAGAAATACTACGGAATCGTCGGTGTCTGGACAAATTCAATAGCTGATCTTCGATTGTTGAAAATCCGCTAAAAATCCAAGAATGAAAAAATTGAAATTGCTCACTAGACCTTTTTCTATTTCAAGGGTGAATAGTCAAGTGCAACTATTTTTCAATTTGTAGCAAATCTCACGCAGAAAAATGAAAGTAGATAATTTTGGTTTGATTCTATTTCCTGCGTGAAATTTTAATTTTCACTGGTGAAAATGAGCTCGTTCACTAACTTGGCTCCAGTTTACACGATGCAATGAAAATTTTCGAATTTCATCCTTCAGATCTCTCCTGTACACGAAAGGGTTAAATTCCAAGTTTTCGATGCTCGATGCAGTATTTGGCCATAGCTGCGACGTCGATACCCATAAATAATACTTTTGGTACGTTTATGTATCCATTCGGAGTATTTACGCGTGATATTTACGTAAAAGTTGAACGAGAAAAGCGAAGGAAATTCTGTAAGAAGGAGAAGAAGAAGAAGTAGTAGGAAAAAAAGGAGGAATTGTTTGGCGTCCGACGTTATATTTTGATCATTAAGTTGAAACGTAGATACGAAAAAACAATTCATAAATTCGGTTCAGAAAAAAAATTCATTATTCGAATAGCACGAAAAACAAAGAATAAGCGCATACTCGTTTTTCTGGCTACAATTGCTCTTATCACCTGAAGCGTTTTGCAAGTGCCGAGCACTCGTGTTTTCCAACTCTTTTTGCCAAACAAAGATTAGTACGAGAATTGCTAGTAGGTTTTATTTCACTGATGCTGGTACTTGCAACCCTTTCGTAGTGTATTTTTATTATTTGCCGCGTTTTCTACGGCATTTTTTTCTCTCTTTCAAGAGGCCACAAATTCATTGTTTTCCAACAATTAAAATTGTCGCTATGTCGGATTTTATTTGTACGTTGCAACAAAACAGCTCAGAAATTGTCTTCGAATAAATTGGGATACACGATTGTGGAGGTACCTTTACGCTGCACTTGATACACTTTTCGATTGCCGCAAATTCGCAGCTGGCTTGAATTTTTTATACCTACATCAAGGATATCGCGTATACATCTGCGACTTTTTTTCTCTCTACGAGTAGTTCAGTCAGTGGTCGAGGTATAGAGAGAGGAAAAAAAGTTGTAAAAATTAGATCACTCTGTACCATCAATTAGCACGGAACGAAAGTATATAAGAACCCTTTTTTTTCCACTCTCCTTTTCAGGTCGATTTTTTTTTAGAAAAGTCTATACGTACCCTCGACGTGTATTTAACTATCCATAGTGTATTCGAATACAGCAGTCGCACATGCAACGAGACCCGCGTAAACCAAACTAGATCTATCAAGTATTATACACATTGCTTAATGTCACTCACACGTACACATTATACAATTACTCGAACGCTAATATTCCTTTCATTTGTATCTATGGACCCCTTATTTCACCTATCCAAACGATTTTAAATAGACACCTCAAGGTTGAAACCGTCTTTTTATTAATGCTCATTATTCAAATCTGTCTATTGGGATTTTCAGTGAATTCTTTCTTATTTTTTTCATCTTTTACCGGATGCCGTACTGTTTGTTTGTTGTATTCACGCAGGATAAGGTACCTACCTATATATACGTACGATCGTACTTAGAGTTCTTTTGAAAACCACCGTATTAACCGGTAGGAGTACGAGGCAGGCCATAACACCGCCTCGAACCATCATCAATTCGAATAATCGATAATGCGGTAGCATTATTAAAGATTTTTCATGTCACGATTTAGTCGGTAGATATAGGTATATTTTTTTGAATATCTGCGGCGTCAATCGTTGTTGGTTATTTCAAATTGAAGGGCAGTGTCTGAATCAATCAGTTATTCTATACGACCAACGGTGATCTATTATATTAACTTGATAGTGATATAATTACTATGTCGTGTTCGGTGTTAAATTTTTTATCGCTTTGGTATTGTAGTACAATATAAGATAAGTCAGCGATGCTCTACGATTTCAGAAGGTAATGACCTTTAACTTTGCCATTCGTAAGCAACGCGTAAATTTGTGAAAACAGGTACTTAGACTGTACACTGTGCTACAATCGCATAGGTAATCATTTAATACAAGTCCGAGCCGACGAAACCTTGAATACGTTACGTTCCATCATCGATGTAGAGGTTAACAATCGTTTGATGTGTTTGAGCAGCAGGAAAAACTATTCACACCTCGGTTTTACCTTTTCCAACACCAATTCAGAAGAATCCTTTTCTGCATTCCTAGGGTACAGGAAACAGTGCAGCTTCAAGCAGGGACTGACCGAATTGGTATAGGGGGTTAGGTGCTGTATTCATAGTCGAAAAAAATCAAAATTGATTACCTCTTTTTGTACAATTTTGCGCTTTGAATAAAAAAAATCGAAAAATTTCTATCCCAACTCCAAAATTTTAAACTTCGATTCTTTCATTGATCCAAAAATTGTTCAAAATGTTGGAAAAGTCGACAATAAGTTGTTTAAATACACCGATTTCGACGAAACCTGTGCCAAAAGGTCAACCATGATGAGAAAAAATGTTGACAAAAATTTTGGACCCCTAGCGCAATTATTT
>FIZU01019141.1:0-27600 GCA_900064475.1 Pseudococcus longispinus | reverse complement strand
GCGGCAGACCATCATATTCGGACTCAGCATGAAAAATTACATGAGAAAAAGCCATTTTTAATCATCAACCCTTTTTCATGTCGATTATAAGGCGAATAAACCTGATTTTGTAAGATTTTTCAAAATTAGCACCCTTTTTGACCAAGTCTGCCACCCCTTTGGCGGCACCTGGGGGTTGTCGGACCGTCATATTCGGATTCAGCGTGAAAAATCCTATAAGTAGACACCAATTTTACCTCTCAAACTTTTAAGCTCAAAGTTCACGAATTTTTGTAAACTTTGAGCTTTCGCTGTGCTTGAAAGCAGCAGCTGCGGATTGGCAGACTGGTGTTTCTGAGGAAGGGGCTATGTATACTAATTTTTGAGACCGATCCCAGATTTCAACCCTCTCGGCCAATTTTCACCAGGTGTGGCTCCTGGACTATTACCCTGATTTTTAAAAATTTCAAAATTCAAAAAGCCTAAATTATTTGTCTGACAAAATGTATAAAAGTCGCCATTATCTCTAAAAATTTTCAAAGTCCAAAAGTCAATAGAAATCTGAAGATTTTTTCCTAGTCCAAAAAAGTCTGACAAAATGACTGAAATTCGACTTTTCAAGTTCAATAAGTGTAAATTGTTTGTCTGACAAAGTGATAGTCAATAGAAATCTAAAAATTTTTCAAAGTCCAAAAAGGTATGACAAAATGTCTAAAAGTCAGTATTATCTCTAAAATTTCAAAATTTCAAAAAGTCAGTAGAATTCTATAAATATTTCCAAGTCCAAAAAAGTATGAAAAAATGTCTAAAAATCAGAATTATCTGTGAAATTTTACAACTTCAAAAAGTCAATGGAAATCTGAAAATTTTTCCAAGCCCAAAAAGTCTAACATAATGTCTAAAAGTCATCATGACAAAATTTCGTGACGGATTTTCGTCAGTTTTTCCACGAGATTACCCATAGCAAGAGCATATCCTATGCTAATAGGCTAGGCAAATTTTTCACATGACTTTTTTCGTTCGTCTCCAAAAGTTTTACTTATTACATGTGTTGTTTTGAAGGAATTTTGCAATTTTCATGTCTCACCAGTACACAAAATTGAGGTAGACAATACTTTTTATAGGAATTTCTTCATGCTATAATTTTTTCAATTTCGAAGATGGGCACCGTAATATTATTAGAGCTTTTTTTACTTTTTCGAAGTGCTATTCACTCCCGGAATCAGAAAATTTTTTGAACGAAGGGTTGCCAACCGATTTTGTAGTAGATTTTCCTAGTTTTGTACTTTGTAGCTCCTTCGTTTTCAAGTTTTATTAATCGTACTTGGCTGTATCAAAATTTTACAATTGAAAGGCCACTCGCCAGACACCCTGTATATACTTAGGTACTTTTAAGTTTTAGCCTAAGAGAAACTGTAGAAAAATAATCTAAATGAGTAGGTACATATTGCAGTTTTCTGAGTGCTTGATAATTTCGTCTGCCAAAAAATTAATCCAAGTCAAATATTTGTGCAATTGATAAGATAAAGTGTATCTACCTACAACTTGACACACTAAGAAAAAATAATCGATAACCCATGATAAAATGATTAGATTGAATATTTCTCATCTTGATTATGCTTAGTTTAGTTCACGTTTTAATTCCTCGCAGACTGATCGGGGTTCTCACTGTTTTGAAAAATTTTTGACTTTGTCATCTCCTATAAATGTCGTGTACTTTTAAGTCATTGTTTTGAAGTGTTTTTTTCTGAGGAAATGATCATTTCGAAAGTGATCGGCCGTATATTTTTGTTTTATTTCTTGAACGAAATTTCAGCTTCATATTATAGACCTGATATTGATTTCGACGATCTAGTAAAATCGCCTTATTTCATTGACAAAACGTTACTAATCAAGACCTACTTTGATAATTTAAAAACAGTTAATCACACTTTGATCACCTGTCCTCGAAAATTTGGTAAAACCGCGAATTTAAAAATGATGAAATTTTTCGCTCAGCTCGAAGTAAACGAGAGTAAAATGGCGATAGATCCAGAGCACACCAAAGCTTACCAGGTATTCAAGAATCTACAAATAGGACAACACGAAGATATCATCAAAGCACACCTAGCCCAATACCCAGTGCTGTATTTGGATCTGGGTAACGTCCTCTTCAACGCATCCAACCCACAAGAAATATTCGTCAACCTCAGAAGACAAATAAGCCTGTGCTGTCGCGAATATTTATACGTTTACGAACACCTTCGGCATTCAAATTCGGCTAAAAAAGTACCATCATGCGTAGGTCGTAAAAAACTCCTTTACTACGTGGACAGGCTCATGTATGGAAAACCCACCAGAGGCGAGCTGAGAAAATGTCTCCTAAGAATGGCCGAACTGCTGTATCTTTATTTTAAAAGACGAATTATTATATTGGTTGACGATCTAAGCGGTGTAATTACGGACACGCAACTGTTTCGGGTATTCTTGGAACGAGAAATGTTTCGTTTTATGGTTCCAGGAATGTTGAAAGATTTCTACAGGTTTAATTTCACCTTCGCTCATAGTGTCATGATCACCGGCCATAGCTCGATCGGATTACCTTCGTATTTTTACGGATTTGTTAAATTTCGACATTATCACTTTTTGGAAAATCATCCTTATTCTGAATATTACGGATTTACCCAGCACCAGACTCAAGTTTTATTCGATCGATTCGAAGTTAGCAAACAGAATCGTACCCGATTCAAGAACTATTATCAAGGATATGTCACTCGTAATTCATCATTAACTCTTTACAATCCGTATTGGGTGATTGAGTATTTGCAAACCAATCAGTACGTTTTGCTAAGTCCTGAATTGGTCCAATATGACGATGTCGAAGCTCCAGAAAATCTGTACCTTTACTGCTTCATGCATAATAACGAATTCAGACCGAAGATTATCGAACTTATTGAGTATAAAGCTGCCATAGATTTGAAGAAACAGTACGATCCTGCTGATCGAAAACATTTCATATTTTATAAAACCTGCAAACGATTCGTGGGTACGTTTCCTGTTCCCCTTATGTTCACGTATATTTTCGAACGAGGTTATTTGACTCATACTATAGATGGGAATGTCTTCACTGTGACAAACGTACCGGCTCGAAGACCATTGTTACAGATGATGTTTTTATATTATTCGCAAAATTCCAAGCTTTTTGATGCGGTGAAAGAGGGCATGCATTACGTACTGAGAACCTCTGCAAGATCTACTCCCAATAACTTAAGGCAGATGAAATTCTGGTTCGATCAAAATATACTTAACACTATGTTGAAACAGAAACATCAATCATTGGAAGATGAATTTCATGCTATGCTATTGGCAAGCGTGGTACCCATAGGGAATGTGCTGAATGATTATAGACTCCAGCTGAAGACTGATTATAAAAATAGAACTTGCATACATAGACCAAATATTGTCGTGGTGAATCGTGAAGAGTCGTTTGCATCTGTTCTGATTGTTAGATTCAATAGTACCTTATCGGTATCGCAAATTATTCAGCAGGCTAAGAATCAAAGCTTTTATGATGATCGAGGAATCAGGAGTAAAAAAATTATGGTAATTAGGATTAATCAAAAGCATGAGACAACGGTGGATGAAAAAATCGATGAGACGGTTTCTTGATGAATGATGTTATTTAAGAATGCCACAATCTGTGTGAACTACTGGAATACCTAATGATTCTTTGGATGGTGTGTAATTTTAGTTTGAACTTTAAAGATCAGAAGAAAAGAACAATTAGTGGTCGAAGCTTTTTTGTTTGGCTACGTAATTCTATTTGAATTGGGAAATCTGGAATGTTGTTCTTGAATAACTAAGTCGAGTAATTTGATGAATTACCAGAGTGGAAATATGATTTTTGCATTCTATGACAATGTGTTCTACAGTACTTGATGCTGGGGTCACTTAATTTATATTGAGTTTTTCTCTTTTATAATTTTTTTAACTTGTTCAGAATAAGTATAAATCTTTTGAGATTTATTTTTATTTAATTATATCTCCTTGTTTCATTTTTTGAAATTTCCTTTTAACAATATTTATTATTTCAACTTAGGTAGGAACCTATGTAAAAATTGTCCCTCGTGATGTATTACGATTATTAATTCAAGTGTCTGTTTCTTTCTTTATTTTTGTTTTAAATGCTCAAAAATTCTCCAGATTTGATTTTAAAATTGCGATCATTATTATATTTCATTTTCTAGTAATTTTCATTTAGCCTGATTAATGTTCTACATTTAAAAAGATAGTTCTAATTTCTAGACAATTACCTCCCTCTTTTTGGTAAAAAAAGCGTAGTCAGGTTTATGGGGGTGATTTGGCACTGAGCACTCAATTTAAAATTATCCAGGTCCTTATGGTCTAGAACCCCATGACAAAATTTTTAGCTCGATATCTCAACTCTAACTCCTTCTGGGAGGTTAAATGTGGATTCTCGTTTAAAATTTCCATTTTTGGCAGTTTTCAACCGAATTTTTTCAAACTTGCTAGGATGGTAGATAGTATAAATAGTGATTTTTGGGATTTTTTGAAAAAAAATTCTGAGCACTTTTTCAACGTCAAATGAACATTTTAAGCTTTATGTACAACCCCATATTTTTGTAGAACATGATATCGTGGCGCGTCATCTTCAAAAATGCAAAAAACCCATAATGTCGACGTGATTTTTAGGTCCCTAGGTCATCTTGAAGAGGTCGTGGGTTCCCAAAATAGCGCCATTCGGGTATTCTTAAAGAAAATTGGAAAAATGGGGGAAAATGAACGAATTCGGTTTAAATGCAGGTTGATGGTGTATTTTGGTGTCAGTAATGATATATTGTGAGAAAAAACATTTTCGAACAGAAATGACCCATTTAAGGAGGAAGAACGGACAAAAAATCAGTTTTTTGCATTTTTGAAGATGACGTACCACAGGATATCAAGTTCTACAAAAATATGGGGTTGTACATCTAGACTAAGCAGACAATTTTTTTTTTTGTCAGAATTACACCTCTGAAAGGGGTTACCAAAATTACATTTAGAAAGCTTAAAATGTCCATTTAACCTTGAAAAAGTGCTCAAATTTTTTTTCAAAAAATTCCAAAAATCGCCCTTGATACCGTCTACTATCCCAGCAAGTTTGAAAAAATTCAGTTGAAAACTGCCAAAAATTAAAAATTTTAACGAAAATTCACATTCAATTCCCCAGAAAGAATTAGGGTTGAGATATCGAGCTAAAAATTCTGTCACAAGGGTTTTAGACCATAAGAACCAACTTTCACTGGATAATTTGAAATTCGGTGCTCAGGGCCAAATCACCCCTATAAACCCGCCTATACGCTCTTTTCATCCACATTATGCTCACGAGAAAAAAATAATGCGCGAAAATGAAGATAACTAGGTATACCTATCTATTTCATTCCTGTCATGAAGATCCCTCTCATTGGAAAATTTAAAATGAAAATTAACATAAGGAAGTAAGAATTTCTGTGTATCTGAAACTTGCTTGCTTCAATGATAACGCAAAAATAAATACGTTACTCGAGATAACTTTTTGAATTGAACTTTTATCGTACTTGTCGACGATAACAAATTACATCGTAGCAAAAAATAATCAAATGTATTTGAATGTTGATAAAAATATCACCAGTTTACCACACTTTATTTACGTATTTTTCTGTGACAATAATAATCAATTTTAATTGGCCCGTTTACTCGAGAACAACACGTTTGGTGTGTGCCTAAAACTCGTTGGTCATAATCGATTAAGTATTCGCATATATGTGCGTTCGCGAAAGCTGATGTGTTCATTCGCTTTACGAGTTAGTGAAAAATTTGAACTATGGCAAATTTGCAATTTTACATCGAGCATGCCATTTACGAATGTTTCGCGAAAGTTGCTCAAAGTCGACAAAAAAGTTTACGCGATAACCCGACGCTAGACGAAGTCCGGTCAGTACATTTCGAAACCTTGAATACCGATTTCAAAGATGGTTTCAACTCAAACACAATTTTTGGCCGAATAACTTACGAAGACCAACAGGGAACGAAACACTGCGGCGATTCGATCATGGTCAAACTCATGGAGAGGTTTGAAGGAAGGTATGATTTCCATGATATCGTATTTTCGAACGAAATATACACGTATACTCGAATTATACCATTTTTCTCAACCTTCAATGAAGATATTTGGAATATATTTCCAAAATTTTACTACGGCAATTCGACCATTACCAATGGATCCGAAATGGATATCGATACAGCATTAATTATTCTGGAAGATTTATCAGTCAGTGGGTATCGTTTGACGAAGCTCAGAACCTTCTTGGATATCGAGGAATTACGTATGATTGTGAAGAAATTGGCTCATTTTCACGCCTATTCGTACCACGCGAAGAGTAAATCTCCTCGAGAGTTTTATTCTATCGTTGGTAATTTAGTCGAGTCACATTTCTGCGATACGAGACGAAAACAAGGTTATGTGAATCCCATCATCACATCGACATTTTATCTAAAAGCCAACGGTATTCGGAAAAAGCCGAATTAATTCGTCGAATACTCGAAGACGGCGACGAATTCATGCGACGCACGTATACGACAGCTCGAGAACCGATGGCTGTCGTTTGTCATGGAGATTTTCTCAGGAATAATTTAATGATGAAAAATGATTCGGCAGAACATCCCATCAACGTGAAATTTTTCGACCTGGCATGTTGTCGATATTGCAGCCCCACAGTTGATCTGGCTTTGATATTGTATATGAATACAGACCAAAAGACACGTGATTCGTATTGGGATGAGTTAATTGATGTGTATTGTTCAGCTTTGCATGAACCATTTCCTGATAGCAAGGTGCCCTGTAAAGAGCAGATAGTGAAGGAATTTGAAATTAACGTATTGAATGCGTATATATTGGTTGCGTTTTTCTTGCCACAACTGATGAGATATGATGAAATACCGAATTTCAGACTTATTTATAGAGATCATTTTGTACCAGAGTTCTCTGAATTCGTAGATGTCCCTTGGTATGAACTTCCCAACAATATTGAACGAGAGGTTTGGAAAAAGGTACATAGACCACATCACGAACAAGCAGTTGTGGATGTTTTGAAAGATATCATCGATAGAGGTTTTGTCTAAAAAGTAAGAAGTATAGATACGTATAGTTGGACTGTTTCGTTGAACTTATTATTTTTTTATATCTATTGTACATTTGACATTGTGAATAAATTTATTTAATAACGTCTAATTTGTTAATGATGAGGTTAATATTGTTCAAGCATCGTTAGAAATCAAAAACCATGCTACTTATACGTTTTTTGAAGAATGGATGATTGGAAAATCAAATTTTTTCAGTCATTATATATTTGGACCTGTTATATTTATGTGTGGATTTTGAAAATTGAATGATTGTCAAGTTCAATCGATGAAATTAAAGTAAGAACCATTTTTCCCCCTAGTAATTCAGTTTGAATTTTTTCGTTTCAAGAATAACTTTTTGAATTTTTCAAAATAATAATTTTCTGAGATTTATTTTTTCTCGAGTATTTTGATTCGGGCCAGTCGATGTATCCCTTTTATCAATATTTTGGTTTAAAATAATGATAAAATTACCCAAATTGGTCCATTATGATCAGACATGAATTTCAGACCACCACGTCATCTCAGAGGAAGTTGTGGGTTCCCAAAAGTGGCGTCATTCGGGTATTTTAAATAAAAATTGGAAAATATGGAAGAAATGGAAGAAATGAACGAATTTGATTCAAATTCAGATTAATGGTGTTTTAGGTATCCTTGATGATATTTTGCAAGAAAAAAATTTTCACTCAAAAATTACCGCTTTAAAGGTGAAAAATGGTGTAGAAAATCGATTTTTTGCATTTTTGAAGGTCTTCCATCATAATAAAAAATTCTGAAAAAATATATGTTGTACATATAGGTATACTACATATTATATCAAGATTTTTTTGGCAGGTCTGAAACAACGTGTAGATATTACACTTTGAAGTCTTAAAACTCAGACTTCAGTACGGAAAAAGATTTGAAAAAGAAATTCAAAAATTTTCAAAGATAACCCTTGGTATGGTCCATCATCCCTGAGAGTTTAAAAAAATTTGGTTGGAAATTTCAGAATACAGAAGTTTATAAGGGAAATCGGTATTTCGAGGGGGCCAAAATTTTTACCAGCGAGTTTTTAGACACAATTAAGCACCAATTTCCACTAGAAAGTTCTAAAATCCCAGCCAAGGGCCGATTAACCATTCTTATACCCGGCTATAATGCTCTTTATAATTTTCCATCTTCTCGTAGTTTGTTTAAATTATTTTTCCTAAAAAAAAATTGTCCATATTTCAAGGCGAGTAGGTATCTAGTATCTACATACAAAATATATTATTTTTTTGTAATAATTTTATCTACCTACACTTACGAAAAAATATTAATAATTATGTAAATCAAATTCTGAAAGTGAAACGTCACGCATCGTATTTAGAAGATAAATGACTAGATACCTACTACCTAGGATATAATTCATTTAATTCCCCTTTTCTTTGTAATGATCACGCAAAAAAACACGTTATTCGTGAATCGTGATAATCTTCATGAGTCGAAATTCCATCAAATATGTTGACGATAAATAACAAATTTAATCACAACAAGCAAATGATCAAGTAAACATAATGTGTTGGTTAAATTATTTTTACTATGTACCTATTCTATACTTACACATCTTTCTGGGATGATAATGTTCAATTTGAATTGTGCACTCAAGGACAACGCGTTTTGGAGTGCACCTAGAACTCGTTACTCGATATCCATTCAGTAGTTACATGTGCATTTGTGAAAGTTGAGGTGTTCATACATTTTACCAGTTAGTGAAAAATTCAAATAATGGCAAATTTGCAATTTTATGTAGAGCATGCAATTTACGAATGTTTCGAGAATGTTGCTCTACGTCGACAAAAATATTTGCTTGGTGACTCGATGTCTGACCGCATCCGGTCACTATATTTTGAAACCTTGAATACCCATTTGAAAGACAGTTTCAATTCAGAGGCAATCTTTGGCCGAATTATTTACGAAGACGAGCAAGGAAAGAAATGTTACGGCGATTCGATCATGCTAAAAGTGATGGAGATATCGGAAATGAGGTACGGATTCATGGATATGGTATTTTTGAACGAAATATACACGTATAGTCGAATTATACCGTTTTTTGCCAAGTACAATAAACACGTTTGGAACATGTTCCCAAAATTTTATTACGGCAATTCGACCATTAGCAATGCTCCTCAAATTAATAACGACACCGCGTTAATTATTCTGGAAGATTTATCAGTCAGCGGGTATCGTTTGACGAAGCTCAGAACCTTCTTGGATATCGAAGAATTACGTTTAATTGTGAAAAAATTGGGCCATTTCCACGCATATTCGTATTACGCGAAGAGTAAATCGCCTCGAGAGTTTCATTCCATCGTTAGTAATTTGGTCGAGACGCATTTCTGCGATACCAGACAGATACAAGGTTTCATGAAAATCTTCAGCGATCATCATATCGACATTTTATCGAAAAACCAACGGTACTCGGAGAAAACCGAAGTTATTTGTAAAATAATCCAAGACCCCGACGAATTCATGCGACGCACGTATACGACAGCTCGAGAACCGATGGCTGTGGTTTGTCATGGAGATTTCCTCAGGAATAATTTGATGATGAGATATGATTCGGCTGATCATCCCATTGATGTGAAATTCTTCGACCTTGCATGTTGTCGATATTGCGGTCCCATAGTGGATCTGGCTTTGATATTGTATATGAATTCGGATCAAAATACTCGTGATTTGTATTGGAATGAGCTAATCGATTTATATTGTTCAGCTTTGCATGAACCATTTCCTGATAGCAAGACGCCCTCTAAAGAACAGGTGTTGAAGGAGTTTGAAATCAACGTGTTTAATTCGTTTGTATTGGTGGCGTTTTTCCTGCCACATATGATGCGACATGACGAAAATCCCAACTTTGAACTTGTTATTAAAGAAAATTTATTACCAGAGTTCCCTGAATTCGTAGACGTCCCGTGGCATAAACTTTCCGTCGATGCTATAAGAGTGCTTTGGAAAAAAATAAATAAACCACATCACGAGCGGATAGTTTTAGACGTTTTGAAAGATATCATCGATCGAGGATTCGTTTAAAGTGTACGTAGGTGGACTATTTCGTTTGACTTCATATTTTCTTTACAGATCAGATACTCGTATTACCTACAGATTATTAAAGCAAGTATACGTTTTTTTTGTGGAAGAATGGTGAGAAATAAAGTTGACATTTTTCAGTCATTTTGAATTGGAACCATTTATACCTATTGAGATGCAATCAAAAGGCGGCAGAGATAGCTTGCCCCTCCGATCATTTGAGAAGTTGATAAATTGGTGGATTTTGGGCATCAGTTTGTAACTAAAAAATCCACACAATTTCGAAATCCAACTAAATATTTGCGTTAAAACTTCAGTTTTGAATGCCCTTTTTCAAAAAAAAAAATGTCCTCGCTACGCTTAGGATTAATACGTTTTCTTCATTTCCCAAAAATAATGGATATTTTTGAAAAAAATATTATTTTTCTTGCTAAACCCGCCCCTGTGAATTATAGTTGAATCGGTGAGGCTTTTGGAGGTGTTTCAAGGGGTCTAGACCCCCTTAACAACTAAAATGTTTGCAAACAGCACGATTGATTTTTTTTTTGGTAAAAAGTTTCGCCCTCGTTTTGCTCTGGCTGCAAACTTATTTTGACAGAAATGAAATGATAAATGGCCTTTCAAAATTTTATATGAAGTCACATTTTTCCCGCTAAACTAGGCACTCCTTGAATCAATTAAATCAGTGGCGTATTTAGAGTTTTTCAATGAGTCTGGGCTCCCTTGACAACTGAAGTGCTAGAAAAAATTATGAAATTTCAATTTTTAAACGCCTTTTTCTGCAAAAAATTTTTTCCTGTGCTTCACTTGGACTGAATATATTTGAAATAGCTATCCGTTTTTGTTCAATTTGGTATAGGGTTAACATAATCCGAGAAGAGTTGGAAAATAATTTTCAGTTGCTTTAATCGGTATTTTCAGTGACTCTGCTCCCCTCCCGCCAAGAACTCGTTTCGGTTTGTCTCTGTAAGCCAAGTTGAGGTAACTCACCCATGGTCTTTTAATTTCCCATTTTCTCGTGGTTTGTTTAAATTATTTTTCATTTAAAAAAAACCACTTTAACTACAAAAATCTCAAAAGCTGAGCCTTCCAGAAAAAAATTAACCGCTTCTGGTAGATAGGGAATTGCAAGATCTACAATTTTTATCTTTTTCATTTTATTCGTAGCATCCTTATTTTGACCAGAAAAAAATCCATCGTTTGTTTCATATAAAAAGTATATTTTTCCCCCTTCATTTTTAAACCCATCGAATTTTGTAAATTTTTTCATTTTTAAACCCATCGAATTTTGTAAATTTTTTCATTTTCAAAATCATCGACCTTCTAAATGGGCCAGTCGCTATGTACCCACTTACGAGAAAAATAATATGCAAATCCAATTTTGATACTGAAGGTCGCCCATCGAATTTCGAAGGTAGATGACTAGGTACCTGCCCTGGTACCTAGATATAATCCAATTAATAATTTTTCTTTCCAATGATAACCGTGATAATCTTTCGAGTTGAACTTTCATCCGAGTTGTTGGTGATAACAAATTAGATCATAATAAACAGAAAATCAAGTGTTTTTATATGTCTGTAAATTATTCTTACCTACGTACTTATCTTTCTGTGTAAATAATACGAAGTCATGTTGAAATCTTTAACACATTTTGGAGTGTAATTAAAAAACCGTTACCTACGTAATCAGTTGCCATTTGTGCGTACATCAACTTTATAGTGTCTATTTACTTGACTAGTGAATGAAAAATTCGAATTATGGCGAATTTACAATTTTACGTGGAGCACGCGATTTACGAATGTTTTGTGAAAGTTGCTCAACGTAGACAAAGATATTTGCTCGGTAACTCGACACCAAACAAAGTCCGGTCAGTACATTTTGAAACCTTGAATACCGATTTGAAAGATGGTTTCAATTCAGAGGCAATTTTTGGCCGAATTATTTACGAAGACGAGCAAGGAAAGAAACGTTGCGGAGATTCGATCATGATAAAAGTAATGGAGATATCGAAAATAAGGTACGAATACATGGATATGGTATTTTTGAACGAAATTTACACGTATAGTCGAATTATACCGTTTTTCGGCACGTTCAATAAAGACATTTGGAATATGTTCCCAAAATTTTACTATGGTAATTCGACCATTAGCAATGCTCCTGAAATTGATAACGACACCGCGTTAGTTATTCTGGAAGATTTATCAGTCAGTGGGTATCGTTTGACGAAGCTCAGGACCTTTTTGGATATCGAGGAATTACGTTTAACTGTGAAAAAATTGGGCCATTTCCACGCATATTCGTACTACGCGAAGAGTAAATCACCTCGAGAGTTTTACTCTATTGTTAATAACTTGGTCGAAACGCATTACTGCGATACGAGGCAGAAAAAAGGATTCATGAATATCTGCAGCGATCATCATATCGACGTTTTATCGAAAAATCAACGGTATTCAGAGAAAGCCGAAGTAATTCGTGAAATACTTCAAGACGCAGATGAGTTCATGCGACGTATGTATACGAAAGCTCGGGAACCGATGGCTGTCGTCTGTCATGGAGATTTTCTCAGAAATAATTTAATGATCAAGTATGATACGGCTGATCTTCCCATTGATGTGAAATTCTTCGACCTGGCATGTTGTCGATATTGCAGTCCCATGATTGATCTGGCTCTGGTATTGTACATGAATACAGACCAAAAAACACGTGATTTGTATTGGGATGAGCTGATCGATGTGTACTGTTCAGCGTTGCATGAACCGTTTCCTGATAACAAAGTGCCTTGCAAAAACGAGGTGTTGAAGGAGTTTGAAATCAACGTGTTGAACGCGTTTCCATTGGTCGCGTTTTTCTTGCCTCAAATGATGCGATATGACGAAATTCCTGACTATAGACTAATTTATAGAGATAATTTATTACCTGAGTTTCCTGAATTCGTGGATGTTCCATGGCATAAACTTTCTACCGATGCGGAAAGAGTGATCTGGCAAAAATTACATAAACCGCATCACGAACAGGTAGTTTTGAACGTTTTGAAAGATATTATCGATCGAGGATTTGTCTAAGAAGGGTACCTAGATGGACCCCTTATTTTGTTGAATGTTATGCTTTTTATATTGTACATTCTTAATACATTGATTTTATAACATATAATTTATATTAATACGGATTATTGATTACTGATTGTGATCAACCATCATTACAAATTAGGGAACATAATTGTTCTTTGGAGCATTTGTTATGAATTTTTGTTAAAGTATTATGGGTGTAACATGAAGAATTCGTACATCTGAAGTAATAACATCATTTTTTCAGAAAATCAAATTTTTAGATTACTTACAATAGAGGGTGTTCTGGTTGCAGTACACCGCCTTTAAACCAGAGATGCAGCTACCAAAACTACATAAGTGTATGCATGCTTGCCGACACCAGGATTTCAAGGGACAAAGTTAAGCACTAGTCCTGGCAGATGTTTCAAAACGTCGTAACTCCGTTGATAATATACACAGGCAATTTTTTAAAAGAATTTCTTGTAGAGCTTTTCAAAGTCTACAAAAGAAGTTATATTCTTGTTTTGCCTAACTCTAAAATTGAAGGAGATACTATGATTTGAAAATTTGTAGGCTTCATAACTCCTCCAATGTTCAAGTTATGCAAATTTTTGTAAAAGTCATTTTTTGTTGAGTTCTTTAAGATCTACAAAATGAGATAATAATTTTTTGCCCAACTCTAAAATTGAAGGAGCTACAATCATTAAAGAGATGAAAAGTGACATTAACATTATTTTCTCAAAATTTGATTTTTTCTTTTCAAATTTTTTCAAAATGGTCTCTCATGTTTTCAATTTTGAAGTTAGACAAAAAATCATTAGCTCGTTTTGTAGAGCTCAAAAAGCTCAACAAAAAATGACTCCAACAAAATTTTGCATAGCTTTAAAATTGAAGGAGCATTTCTGGTTTTGAAAGCGGTGCACTGCGACCGGAACACCCTGTACATTTTAGAAGTTCTTATAATTCGTACAATTTTTCAACCATTTCGAGTGATCAAACACGATCTTGAAAATCTCAGTCTTCATTTTTCTAGAAACATAATTTTTCTATCAATATTCAACCTTGAAAAAATCATGTTGATGCATGACTTCTTGACTTAGGTAAATTTTTGTCATTTTGAACAATTGCATTCCCAAACATTTCGGCTAGATTTTGGTTTTCAACGCCCATCCTTCCATTTATGGGATTATTTTGACTTTAATTCTAAAGGACGGCCCATTGAAGTTGGAGATGGATCCAAAATTCAAAGTTTTTCAACGCTGTCGAGTGACGAATCAAAATATAGCTTTTTCACTTATTGAGTTACTTTACCAACAAACGTCAATGTGACTTGGAGAGGAAGACTCGACTTAAAATTTTGATAAAATGCTGAATTGATTTTCAGAGGGAATGTTTTTTTACCTTTAGAATGCAGTTTCGAGGTTATTTTGAGTTGATACTTCAAACGGTTTCATAGAATAGGGAAGAGGGAGACTAAAAATCAAAATTTTTTGACGTTATAAATGTGAGGTATCAAAACGTAGGTTTTTTGACCTTTCGAGTTCGAACAAAACAGGTCTCCAAAGAGGTTGGTTGTATTTTTCTCAACATTCTGTTTGCATTCCCTCCTATTTTTTTTGCCAAAATTACGAATATATTCCCAGCTGAAAAACATTTTTATGCTAATTAAGCAGAGAAAAATTCCAAAAATGTAAAATCGTATTATTACGTCGTCGCTACATGGCGACCCAACTTTCAGGTAAACGAATCACAACAATGGAAAAAGTTCGTCTCAAGACGAGAGAAAAAAATAAGTACATATTTTTTCGGTAAGAAAACGGCAGCACGCGGCATCCATATTTTTAAAAAATGTATGTATTTTCGCGTTAATAATTTGCCTGCGAGAGTAAAAATGTGTTGGAGCGTAGATTCGCCTTGATTGTAGATGTGTTTTTTTTTCATGGCTCTTCTTCTTTTTGGAGTTAATAAAAAGTTGGAAAAAAGGTTACTTCGATTTGAATGCTTTTAAGGGTTAGTTAAATTTGTTTTATAGAGTTGCTTTTTTTCCGGTCAGCGATTCTTGGCGAATCAGCTTTTTAAATACGTTAGAGAAAAAAGGCTGAAAACTTTCAAGAAAAATTGATCCCACTCACGCGTTCCCAGGAACTATATTTTGGACGATAAATCTTACGTATATGTATAGTAAGTGTATACGAAACGGACGAATATAAAGTACATGGGTAGTACTACGATTTCCTTTTTTTTTCTGTTTCTTTTTTTTTCTCGTTTTTTTGCATACTACTTTTGTTGTGCCGAAGAGCATAGTGCCAGGGTAATGTCAAAAAAAAAACCTTTGACGGGTTGGTTCATTCGGTCTTAAAATGTGTCCCATCTGTCAGATGCTAAACGTGACGTTTCGTTTACCGTGAAATGCCTGCAGTGTAGTGTATCGGGGTCGGCGTGTGTTTTTGCAAGTGAAATGGCTTTTTTGTCATATGCTCGAATACGCGCTGAAGTGTATGCTAAAGCTGGACCATTACTTTGCCTTCATTTAGGTAGTTTGAAATTTAAACGGTTGCTTTCGGTATCGAAATACCGAGAGATGGATTTGTTTTACATATGAGCTAGGTATCTGGTGTTTTTCTTTTACAGCCGAGTTCGCTGATGGGTATTTTTTTATACGGCGTCGGTGCCGAAATTTGATTTTTTTTCTGCGAAGTTTCGATCATGACTCTGTGCTAGTCTATTTTGATTTTGAAATGCAAATCAAAGAGTTGAAGTACCTATTTTTTGATTTTTTCTAACCAAAGTCCATTTCATAATGCAACAAAGGAATCGAAATTTAGTACTGTCGATTACAAAAAGGTAGTAGATTATTCACGATTACTTAAAATTTAACCAACTATGATTTCTAATCGATTACTGTTGAAAAATGTAATCCTAATTATTTTTTATTATAGGCCTAATTTTTTTGACATGATTTCATCAACTTTTAGCACACTTGAAATTATTTTTATTAATTTTTATGGAATTTCCATCAGGCAACTGGTTTCAAGATTTTCATGGTATTTCAAAATCATTTTTATAGGAATGATTTTCAATTTTTATGAAAAAAAATCGTCAAAATTAAATCATGTTTTTATAGAAGGAGTTATCCAATATTGTGTGTAAACTAGTGTATGATTTTAATTTGAATGATTTTTTTTCGTTCAAAACAAAATTATTCAAATCATTAAAATCACAATCTAAATCATTGAGGTGAGCTAAAAATGTCAAATGAGCAATAAGTTGAAATTTTTGGAACGGAGAAAAAAAACATGCTTCGAATTTTGTCCAAATTCAAGGGGTGGTCATTTTGAGTTGAAGATGCACCATAGAAAATTTTAGACTCCTAGCTCAAAAGATACAAAATAGAGGTCCAATTATAATCAAATGAGGAAGAAAACGTATTTGAATTTTTTTTGCAGACTTGCCAATTTTTGATTTACACAGAAATCAAAATTTTCTTTCACTGTACCCTAATGTACCTAAAGTGTGTATATTCTATGCTAAAATTACGACTTATTGAATCTGCTATGAAAGTAACTTACATTTTACCTTCAAATCTCAAAATAGGGAAACTCTCTTGAGCTGAACATGCACGTTTGATTCAAATTGCAGCTTTGTCTAATAATCAGCTCACAGAAATTTCATTTAAGACACCTAGACCGTTCTAAATTATTCTGTAATCCCCCCTTCCCATCTGCCACTAAAATAATAATAATGATAATAGAAATGTTCGCAGAAATTAAAGTTTTCCAAAGCGATGCAAAACACACCGATTTTTTGACGATAAAAACCACAACTATAAAAACCTTTATTTTTTTCGCGTATAAGTACAAAATAAACAAACGAACGAGGCGAGGAGACGCATCGTACATAATAAATCGCGCGTGTATTGTTATTTTTGGTCGGAGTATTAAACAAAATCGCGTCGGTATTATTGTTTCGCTTAGATTTCTATAATTAAAGCACGGCGACATTTCAAACATTCGGTACGTTGAACCTTCCTCTTCGATTGTAATTCGTGTCATAAAATGACTCGTTTGTTTGAAGGATCAAAACAAAGCATCGCGGCTAATTCGTTTCATCGTCGTCGTCTGCATAATGAAATTTTTTTCATCGCGTTGCAATACATAGATACAACGGCGAGACCTGCGGAGAGCGAAAAAATACCCGTTTAAACACACGACCGCAATATCGCCTTGTGCGAATTTTTGTCTCAGCGTTAAATTTCATTTATATGGGTTTATTTTGCGAATAATTGTGCTAGTTAAACGATCGAATGGATTATTTACTCGGAATGCGTACGTCGCCGTATAAATACCGAAAATACCCAGACTAATAAAATGTTAATACGTTCGACTCGATCGACGAACAAGTTCGCCCTCTGGCACGTGTCGAAAAAGTTACCAAAAAATTGAATTTATTCGTAAAATTATTTTCGGTTTACTACTTTCGATTCGGTAAGAGGATTTATAGACGAATATTTACCCAACTTTTTAATATTTTCGGTATTGTAAATAAATATGTTTTGTCAAAGAGTCAGATTTTTATGAATTTTCAACATACGACATGTTTTCGTTTTATTTTTATTTATTTTTTTCCATTCGTTGAAAGATTTTGTGAATTAATTTCTTGCCCTCTTTTTCGATATTTCGATCGGTGTATTTGTTGGAAAAATTATACGCGGTTTTATTATACACATGTGATACCTTGAATTTAAGTATTCACTTATGTGAAATTGTATTCGCAAATTTTCGTGGTATTCGTCAAAAAGAGGGACAAACGGACCCTTTATGTTGAAAAATATCATTCCGAGTTAGATAATTGAAAAAGTTGGTAATTGTAGCTTACGAGTCGTCAAATGATATTCTTGGAATTTCAAGGCAAACGGAGTTGGCAATTTTCACCACTTTGTTCCTCCCCTTGGAAAAATTTCCCTTCACTGGGTTCTCGGAATTGGTGTTACAAGAATTCGTAATGGTGTCTGGAGCATTTTGACGAAATTGTATTACAAATAATGACGATATTACTAAAATTTCTACACCCATATAGTAATTTAAAATTCACGTACGCTGTTCTACGAAGTGAAATTTTGCGGTAGTCGACGAAAAGGTGGAGGCATTTAGACGACTAAAGGGCACTTCGTATTGATCACACGTTTTGAATAAAATAAAAATCAAGACGAAACGAGACAGACGTATGAAAAAAAAGCCACGTCAACAAGAACAACATCAGTAGCAGCGGCAACGAGCGACAACATCTTACGAAGCTAATTTCAACTTGAACCTATTTCATTAGTTAAGAGAGGAAAAAAAAAGTAGACGGAAGAAAAAAGAAAGGGAAAAAATGAAATTATATACTTTTTTATACGACACAGTCGACGAAGAAGCTCGCAATTACCCCCATTTTGTAATTCGGTTGCGTATAAACCGAGCTAACAAATATAAAAACGGTGATAATATGTAATCGGAGAAAATGAGATTTTCACGATTGCCGTTTTTTCTGCATTTGGCGGTCGCCGCCATAGTCGTCCGCTGGAGTGCGCTGGCTCAATGGTCGCTCAATGGGGAAAAATGAATGAGCGAGAGAGATGGAATATGCGCAGACAAAAGAATACGGGGGAGAGAGGAATTGATTATATACAAAGAAGAGTCGGTTTACATGGTGCACAAACAACTTACGAGGATAAAAACTTAATCCGGATTTATACTTTGTAATAAAAACTGTTTTCGCTTTAGAATAGAAATTCTCTGGTCTATGCGACATTTGTTTCCTCAGGGGGGTTTAAAGTTGCATCGAAAAGTTAAACGATCGGAGAAATTAAAACGAGTGAAATTAATCGCCTTTTCCGAGAGTTAAACGAGATACCGGCCGAGTTTCCGGTATGATCCGATGACCCTTTTCCCCCATTGGGCGATGATGTAGCACTAGTCGCGATGCCGTGTGTGCTGTTACTCGTAGATTATCTTTGAATGCATGTAGGACTCTCGTAGGTGTATGGAAGACATCCGCACCATGGAATGGAACTTGGAACGTGATGGTAACGTTGATGAATTACGTCAGTTATAGAAACGATATATAAGAGAAGAAAAGTCATTTACTCCGTAAGCCGGACGACGTCATATGTGTAAAATGGCAAACATGAAAGAGCTTCCCTCCTCCCAAATCACCTTCCAGTCTGCTTAAGCTCGCCGAATACGTTGGAAATTATTTCGAAATTGCAATTGCGATGTTTTTTTGACGTTGAAGGGGTTTTCTACAGAATATGATTGTGTAGAATAGACATCGAAGGAGGGGTTTTCCCTCGACTCATTTTTTTACTCGAAAGAAATAGAAAGAGAAATCACCTCTTGGTGAATAGAAAACTTCAACGTACTGCTGCTGTGTTGAATGATTCCATTGTGTTCGAAGATGCAATCGTTGTTATATTCTTGTGTCAATTTTGGTGTGCCACGATAATTAGTGGGCTAAATGACGTATTGTTCTGTATGAAACAAAAAAAAAACGAAAAGTAACAGAAACAAAACCATTAAGTAAGTACATGATACAATTATTTGATAACGGAAACGTAACAATATCGTAATGAAAACAAATCCGTAACCATCAATTGAAAACAGTAAAATGACAGAATCTTGACAAAAATGTAGCAAAAACGGAATTGTAAAGTAACAAAAACGTTTCAGTAACGGAAACGTAACGAATTTGTAACAAAATCGTTTCAGTAACGGAAACATAACGATATCGTAATAAAAACGAATCTGTAACACGTTGGAAACTGCAAATTAATAGAATCTTTACAAAAATGTAGGTAACACAAACAGAATTTAACTTGACAAATAACTCTAAAGTGTCGTAATTACATCATTTATTTTTGAATTCAAGTTATTGTAAAAAAAAAAATGTGCACTTTCTATCCACAGGGTATCCAAAAAAACACAAAATGTGCTTTTTCTTGAAAAATTCACATGAAACGAGGCCGTTTAAATTCTGTCTAAAAATTTATAATTTCTTATAGGAAACGTAAGTGAATTCCTCTCTACTCAAAATAATAGTTTATCTGCATTTCTAAAAGGAAATGAAACGTGGCATTCCATATGAAAATTGTTCACTTATGTCACCCAAGTCGAAAGTAAGTTAAGGTCATTTCCTTATATTAGATGACATGTCATTCAAAATGAGACCTAGCGAAGCTTTCTATCTTCAAAATTGACGGAGTTATAAACATTTTGAAGTTGAGTGTTCAAAAGTCAGTTTTACCAAAAAAAAAAAATAGTAATAATAATAAAATAGAAAACGTAGGCTGCAAAAATTTTTAGAACTAAGTTTACTAGAAAAAGACAAACCGCGTGCTGCAGAAAGAGAATTTCAAGCCCTACAAATTTGATTTTTAGCATTTTTTTTAGTAGGCCTCTTAATTTGGCCAGAAAATGGTGGACCATTTGTAAGGTAGATGGTTCTGAAAATTGGAGGAAAAACTTTGAACTACAAAAATCTCGAAAACGAAGCTCTCTAGGAAAAAGCGAATGTCTAGTATAAAGAAAAAAGAAAATTTCAAGTTCTACAATTTTTATCCCTTTCATTTATTTTCACAGCACCCATAGTTTGGCCAGAAAATTCATGGTTATTCGTTTTTTCCTAGGGGACTTAGTTTTCGAGATTTTTGTAGTTTCAACTATTTACTGGTTTAAAAATGTTAAACCTGTTTCAAAATTTGTGTACATGTCTCATAAGAACCGCTTCTATTTAGAACTTTGGTCCGAATTAAAACACCATCTTTGTATTCGAACTTCTAAAGAAAATGCACGTCTTGTGATTTCATGAACAGTAACACCCAGTAAATTGAAGTAAAAAACGAACACCTTCAACGAGAATGCCCTGCATATTAAATCCAAAGCTATTGGAACCTCTTCGGTATCTTAAATCGTTAAAAAAAACAGCCACTGTACTAGACTTATTGAACACATTGTAGGTACATATATTCTCTGATTTTAAGTCACGTTTACTTTTTGAAAAAATGGAAGAAAAAAAATATTTAAAAATCTTCTTTTTTCAAAACCAACTATTCGTTGGTAAATTATTATTTGAAAAATTACTCGTAATAGCAACCATAGGTACAAAATGCTGGTCCCACCGCAAACCCTGTTCTGTTGGTAAACAGTGTTGTAAAAATCCCCAAGCGTGTGTATTTGCAAATTGTCAAAGTTGAAATAGAATTTTCGAGTCTTGGAAATAAAATTACGACAAACGACTGAAAATTTTCACATCTCTGATAAGCTCGCTGGGTAGATATAGGCGCAAACATACGCGGAAGAAAAGGTACCGCATGGTGGTGGTGGCATCACGAGGGGAAACGAGATAGAAATTTTTGAAAATTAAACGAAGCGAGAAACGTGCTAAAACGGAATGAGTTTCTCAAAGCCGCTCCAATCATTTAATCCGAGATAAAAAAAAAAACCTTAAAAATTTGATAAGTGTAATGATAAAACGTGTAGTCCTATGTTGTTTCCTTGTTGCGTTTTTTTCACACCTTTTTTCTTTTCTTTGCTACGTTATCGTGTTTCCTCTTCCTCCATCTAAAAAAAAAAAAAAACGTATACGTGGAGTCTACCCCTCCTGTTGTGAGCCAGTTTGCGAAAGGCAAAGACGAAAAAAATACACGTAAATGTGATTAAAGCTCGTAAATAACCCGCATCGATGAAATACGGAAAAAAAAAAGACAAACGAACCGAAAAATCCAATCAAATTTCTAAACTTGCTGATTAAAATTGCTTTTACCCCTGTACGTCTACGAGTCGTTCGTCGTACACGTTGATGTGCTCGTTGTCGTTGTCGATGTTTTTTTCAACAACAAAATAATACGTCAGTAAACTCGTTAACATGATGGAAAGCATGGTAGAATATGCAGACCAAGTACACACGATACGGTTCAAGGGATGTGAAAGTAGAAAGAAGAACAGACAACCTAAGGAACTAGCAGAGACGAGAAAAAGTATGCATACGAGCATGCAAATTCACTCGCGTATCTGTGTAAGAAATGCGAAGAAAAAAGGTACATGTAATATCGAAATATCATCGTGGATTGAATTCACCAAAAGGGAAATAAAAACACAGAGGGAAAGAAATAGGACATATGTCAAAGTACACCTAGTATAGATATGCAAACGCATGCTTACACAGGATGAATCACGATACTCTTCAGAATTTCAAACACATAAATTCGTCGTGGTCTTGGAAGTTTTCATCTTGATTGGGACGAGGACGGTTTTTTTCATTGTTGGCAATAAGTTTCACGCAGATTGACGAAAATACGTACCTATTCTGCGATGTTCCGGCGCTATAGGTATATGGCAAGCACGCAGACTGGGCTAATTTAGATGACATTATCGTCGAAGTGGAACACGAATGGGATAGGAAAGGTCTTGCTGGGAAGTCGTCGTCGTGTCATACAGCCTGCTCATTTATCATCATCGAATCGAAATAACCGCTTGGAATATATTTTTTCGTCCTGATGCTCTCTTCCTTGGGCTCCCCCTACGCTACACCCTGCGTATACAATTACTCGATGAATTATGCATCGAAATTTATTCCCAAAGGTGACGCTCAGACGACACGACGGAGACGAATCGTATCGTCAAAATTCACACTACGCTTTGCGCCTTTAAAACAATTAAAAAGAGGGGGTATTATAAAATTGAGTTTTTAATGCCTTTGTCGTCGTCTTATATTCTCTTCCGTTTAAAAAGTTCTTCGACGTTACTCAAATACGTATTCCACGTGCCCTCAAGATCTAAATTACGTGCAAAGTAGTTTTACGTACCTGTTGGTACAATTCGCTCATTATAATTTCATCCGGTGACAAAACTATATCAGAAGGCGGTGCCACCCTATCGCGCTCAAACGTCGATATTAATATTAAATAAGAAATATTCGCAGTAAAAGTGCTTAGATTACCGTGCTTATTTTTAGAAGAGTTTTCTCCCAGTAGAAGGAAGTTAAAAATGCATTTGCTAGTTTGCATTATAAGTAGAGAACCTGCTGATGCTAATGCTGTAACAATACGAGGAATGTTGGATGTTGAAAGTTTCACATTTGCACTGCGTTTTTTAACATGGGTTACGTTTGGATGATATGTTTGAATATAAGTTTCGAAATGTTTGTACGAACATTGCAAAATGCCTGGACAGTTTGCTATGAATGTCTACACAGTTTTACACAGTACGACACACGAGTAATATTTATTCTCGTGTATGGAATGAAACTGACGTTGGTATAATTTGATAAAATGTTGTGACAGTAATGATGTAAAAGAAGAAGCAAACTGGCGCTAGATTGTGATTTGATGAATGATTTTTTTAATGTGATCGGCGATTTGCGAAGTAATCTCTCATAGCATTATTATTTTGGCACTCAAATCAATGTGATTGAATAATGCTTCTCGAAAATAAACAAGTTGGTCTAATAGCTCATGTAATCTTTATGCATGGAACTAAAAGTTGTGCCTACCATATATCTAACAATAGGTAGACTACCTGATCTGACTCACTCATGATCAAATCAAATCAGATTTGTATAGTCTTTCACACTAATTAGCGTATTCCCAATTATAGAAAATTGATCATCTCTTGTAGATGTGGTTTCAAGGGTTTAACGGTTCCAAGATCACGCAGGGTGACCAACAGGTGCTAAAATTGCTGAAAAGATTATCCATTTTACAAAGTGATGCTGAAAGTCAGAAACCCGGAGATGACTTTTAGACATTTTGTCAGACTTATATGGACTTGGAAATTTTTTTTAATATTTCAAACGACTTTTTGAACTTGGTTTTATCAGACAGCTTTTCAGGAATCACGCTGACTTTTAGACATTTTGTTAGACAGTCTTTCAGAAATCATCCTGACTTTTGGATATTTTGTAAGACATTAGACTTTTTGGACTTGAAAAAAATTTCATAGATCACGTTGACTTTTAGACATTTTATCAGACTTTAGATAAAAAGTGGAACTATATCCTACGTTTTATACTTTCATATGTAGTATGGAAACAGAACCAACCAGGGGGTCATTGGAAGAGGCTGGTGAACCACACAAGGATTTTTCAACAATTTTGAAATATCTTCTTGAAGATGTTATACAAAATTCTGAGGAAAAAGTGCTGAATTTTGATTTGGAAATTTTGGTAGACATCCTCTTATGAAAATTCTAATTCGATGTATTTATGATTTTATCTGATCAAGTTATGTGTGATTGAATTTCTCATTTTGTAAAGGTACCTTACATAGTGAATAAATCCGACCTGAGATTTCTAAAATGGAGGGTGCTCTGGGATAAAAGGAGAGCTCAGAGATTATTTTTAGGGTGGATGGTAGAGGCATATGTAAGCAAATACGAGACTGTTTTCAGCTTTCCCATGCTCAATTTAGGTTAGGCAGTTATGCAGTTCTACTGAAAATTTGCGTGTTCGATCGCTGTCCCCCCCCCCCAAGATTTTCAGTATATATGAATTTAGAGAGTCATACATAATTTTTAGGAGGCCGAAATTCAGAAATGAGTCGTTTGTTCGTCACTTTAGACATTTGTTCAGTGGGGCAGTTGGATGTTCGGACACTTTATTGTAGAATTTGAGTTTGGCAAGTGTCAGTTCTATGTTTACACAACTCCGCAATCAAGTATATGATCAAGAAGTTAATAAATTTGATATTAAACCAGGTGAATAGTTAAAATACTTGAAGATTCAAACCATTGAAGTAGATGCCTTGAGGGTTACCGAGTAAGAAACATTTCGAGTTGAATGGTTAGATGGTTGAACACTATGGACTTCACTATTCTAAGACTTTATAATTTTATCTTCCAAGATTTTTCACCTGGTCACCAGTTGACGTCGATAATTAGGTACCTGCAAGTATGTAGTTGGATGATCGGATACCTGAATAGTTTTATAGAAAGACGGTTTGGAAGTTGGACTGAATAGTGGTTAAAATAGTTGGACTTTTGGAAGATTATACATATATAGCCCTGAATGATCCAATAGTTGAAAGATTGTTCAGATTCAAGTCTGAACGATTGGATATCTGGATGCTTGGATGATTGAACGATTGGACGCATCGTTTGATCGAGTATTTCTGAATATAAATTGGCGAATTCGCTACATGGCTACCTTTGGTACCTTGGAAAGTGTATACAATGTGGGTATGGGAACACGTATATCATACACAAAAGTCATATGATCCGATTGCAAAGATTTATTATAACTTTGTATCTACTCGTCGTCGCTCCAGGTCCAGCATGTTATTAAAAAATTTAACGGTGGAGTTGATCGGTATTGGTAGGCAGAGCACGTACACGCGTTCAAACTTCGCTTCGGTACATAGTGAATAAGTGTGCATGTATACGTATACTGCAAACGTTTAAAAACAGTTTTCTTCGTCGCCAGTACAAATGTATATATAAGATGACAAGCGTTGACGTTTAATAACTGGAGCTTTTATATATGCTAGACGAACGTTATATGTAGTTTTGAAGGAAAGGGATGAATGGGGATATATGAAGGTACCTTTTGTATTGTGTACGATAAAGATACTATCGCGTGCACGACGATGACTCTAGTAACTCTTTAGTACAATAGTATACCCTTCGTAATATGCTTTAGCCAATACGTTAACGATGCAAATCTCATCGCCGCATCTTTTGCTACGAACTTTAACGGAATTTAAATCCTTCGCGTGTTTTTTAGTAAGATTGATTCGCACGCTTTCAGACGTTCGTGTGCAAATACAGCGATCATATTATACGTTTACGGAAGACTATATGAGTTGAGTATATCCATAAGGTGTTGATGTACGTATATACTTACGTAGATACATATACTTTAGGGTATGTTAGCTGGGCTAAATATAGGTATACGGAAAGTGTTCTTATATATGCATTTCGCGTAGTACTATTAGCGAATTCGCATTCGCCTTGTACGAATACGTATAGAATCCATTAAAGAATTAGCGATGTCATCAGTATAAACGCGATATTCGTGATAATTCGTTTACAAATAATGACGTTCTACCTTTTGTACATGTCGGATTTCAACGGAAATTCCGTTTTGGCATGATAAAGTAAAGCTGACAAGGGTAGTTTGCTTGGAAGTACCTGTAATATGAAAAATGTTTGTAAACAAATGTGCTCCTATTTATAATAGGAAGACTGTGTGGTTGGACGCCGAAGTAGATATTTGATTGTATCTGTGAATTGAGTAATGACGATAATGAAAGATATTTTTCTGCGGTTTGGTTCATTTTATTGTGATCAGTGTTTGGCTGAGCTTGGATCCAAATTGTTGATAAAGTGATAAGTGGTTGAAATAATGGTCGGAACACAGACGAATCACTAAGTCAGTCATCTGTTAACTTGAAATGTGTTTTGTTTTCATATTGAATTTTAATTTTCAAACTGATATGTTATGACTCAGAGTAATTACGAGTATGAAATTTTAAGAATTTTACTAAAACACTGCATATAGGAAGGTATGAAGAATTTCTTGAAGAAAGGATAACAGTTGAGTTGAGAATAAAAAACTGTGTAGTTATTTGAGATGTGACATCAATTCCAGAACTTTTCCTTTAGAATTGAAAAAGCACGAGTCATATTGAAAATTTTGGAGAAGGAGGCCATCAAAAATTACCCTTAAAGGACGAGCAGGGGGAGGTTTTAGGAATGGAAACACCCTTATATCTGTACCCAAAGGGGTAGGGGTATGCTTGGTATCATTTCCATATGATTCGACCCTCCTGAACTAAAATCTTTGTTTACTTTCCCGATTAAAAGTAAAGAAATGGCTCAATCGTGAAATTTGTGTCGCAGAAATATAGTCAATTTTGTAAAAATTCATTCATCCCATGTATAAATTCCTATTTTCCAAAAAGAATGGCTTCTCACCACTGCAAAATAGAAAAAAAATTATGGAACAAAAAATGATGAATTTTCAATACTCTTCAACTTTTGGTTCAAGTTTTTTGTCGTATCGTTATTTTTTACCGCACATCAATTTTTTTTTGGGGCACCTGGGTGAAAAAATTTGGTAAATTAACGATACGAAAAAAAGTTTCGAACAAAAGTTGTAGAATGTTGAAAATCAGTCATTTTTTATTCTATAATTTTTTTTCTACCTTGAAGCAAGAAAGAGTTGTTCCTCTAAAAAGGTTCTGTAAAGAGCCTTTCCTGGTAAGATGGTGAAATCCGCACCCGAACCGATCGGGACAAAAATCACCCAAAATGTTGGTATTGGTGTAAAACCACCCCAGAAAAATTTTTGACCCCTTACCCCCACCCCTTCACGAGATATTGCACTTTAAATATCGAAAATTCAATATTTT
>FIZU01019138.1:4353-16881 GCA_900064475.1 Pseudococcus longispinus | reverse complement strand
TAATTGTCATTCCATGGTAAAAATCGTCATTTTTTGTAAAAATTGTCATTTTTGGCCAAAAACCGCTTTTTTTGTCAATGTTGTCATTTTTTTGGTCAAAACTGTCATTTTTTGTCAAAATTGTAATGTTTGGGTCGAAATTGTCATTGTAAGGTAAAAATCCTTATATTTGGTCCAAATCGTAATTTTTTGTAAAAACTGTTATTTCAAAGTAAAAATCAAGTCATTTTAGAATTTTTCAAAAATGTCATCAAGTTAAAGTCTGACAAAATATCTAAAAGTCACGAAAAATATATCAGCGTTACGGGCGGACAGACATGGATTATAGTGCGACCTATTAAAATGGGTTGAAATTTCGTCAAAAATTCAAATATTACGGCTAAAAAAATTTTCGAGCAATTTTTGTAAATTTAGAGCCCTAAAATGAGTCGATTTTTGGATACTATTGAAAAATTATAGTGCGACCTATTAAAATGGCTTGAAATTTCGCCAAAAATTCAAATATTACGGCTAAAATTTCTTTCGAGCAATTTTTGAGATTTTTTTGAACTTGGCAAATTTTAGAAATTTATTACTTTTTGAACTTGGAAAAATTTATATTGTTTCACAATTCGACTTTTAGATATTTGATCTGGCTTGATATCATTTTTTAATCTAATTTTTCAATGTTTTGTTTGACTATTGGAAAATTATATCATTTTTTTGTTAATTTAACAAAACATTGTTACCATTAATTATTTTGTGGGCTTGGAACAAATTTTATATTTTCAAATGATTTTTTTTACTCGTAAAAAAATTTTAAAAATCGACTGTTTGGACTTGAAATAAATTTTAGAGATTCTGTGTACTATGTTTTCTGGCTGGGGGTTATAAAATCGATTTATTTCGGGGCTTCAGATTCTCAAAAGTTGCTCGAAAAAAATGTTGATTGTGATTTTTGAATTTGTGGCGAAATTTCAACCCATTTTAAAATGTCACGCAGTAATTTTTCAATAGTATCCAAAAATTGACTCACCTTAAGGCTCCAAATGTTCAAAAATTGCTCGAAAAAAATTTTGGCCGTGATATTTGAATTCCATTTTAACACGTCTCACTATAATTTTTCTCTAATATCCAAAAATCGATTCAATTTAGGGTCCCAAATACTCAAAAAAAGGCCCCCAAAAAATTTGGTCGTGATTTTTGAACTCCTGGCAAAATTTCAACCCATTTTCATAGGTCGCAAAGTACCTTTAGAAAAGTTTTATGGGAGTTCATTTTTATTTGAATGTATATAGCGGTTTTTTTTTGAGATATGACCTTATTACTCCGGATATGCGATATGTACCTTTAAGGTGTCCACTGGATTATGCTTGCCATTTTTGAAATCGATTATATCTTCTGAAAAATATGAAAATTATCATCAAAAAATCTTATTATATGAGTATCTTGGATTAGTACTGACACTGATCAAAAATTATATACTTACTATCGCTCGCACCGGTTTTCGCCATGCAAGTATCGTGTATATTCTGCATAGCTTGTTTTTGTTCAGGCGAAAAATCGTAAGCTTGCTACAACAAAATTGGAAATTAATACTTACAAGATCGAATCAGTATCCATCAATATTTTAGTTGATTAACTCGAGTCACTTACCACATCGTATACCACAGAACATAACATCAATAGAGATACAAATTTCAACATTTTGACAACTCAACATCAACAATGTACAGAACTCGACTGAATTACGTGTTTAAAAAGATCTTTATTTTCTTGAAAATCACCACAACAAAATTTATACCTTTCGTATCGGCGAGGGCGCTATTTATTCATTGGAAATCACGCTGAAATCAAGGTCTTTAATTTCTAATTATAAACCTATCGTGCAAATATGAATTATTCGACGGTGGTAGTAAACAATAAGAGGAGTTTTTCATTAATTAAATATATTTTTCTGGTTTTAATTACTATGTGTGCTAAACATTGAAATTAGTGTTTGATGTGTTCGATGATGAAATCGACCTCTACTGAGGTATCAATGATTGGTAGCTATTCAATAGTTTGTATGTATGTGATCAACTGAGTGTGATGTGTGATGGTTTTTAATACCGGGAAGAGGGGGGGGGTTGAATTTTTGTTAAAATTTATCTAATTGTTGTTTGGCTTACTTTTAAGTTTATTTTGTTTTCCGTATTCTGTTCAAATTTTTTGTTAGCTTTCGTTTTTATTGTCAAAAGTTTCGGAATTTTCATCAAAATTGAAAATGAAACCTTTTTTTTTCAGACTTGGCGAAAAAAATGAGGTCAGGGAGGTAAATAGCAATAATTATTATCTTAATTATTCGTCTATTATTTTCTAAAATATCATTTTTTTTGTAATTATTTCAATTTTTTTGTCCTTTTGGCTTTTTATTTCAAAAATGCTACTCCACGTGAAAATTTTACAGAAGGAAGGAGAAATAATTCTCAAATCATCCCATGAAAAGGCGACTATCAAAATAAAATTTTATAGTCAAAAAAATTTCAAGAAGCATTTTTAATGAAATTTGCACTTGAGGGTGTAGAAAGAGGCGTCTTTGTAAGCTCTGCCCAGAAAATAAGTTGCTACATATTTTACCAAGTGTATAATAGGGCAGATCTTTTCGCAACTTTTTTTTTTTATACAAATAACCATTAGACAGAAAAATCTTGAAAAAATTGAGTCAAAATGATCTCATTGCAGATTTATTTTATCCAAAAATATTTTCAGGGGCCATTTTCCACCCTTTGCCTTTTTTTCAGGAGAGTCCTTTGAAAAAAAAAACTTGTCATATTTAAAATTTTTTAAAAATAGTCAAATTCAAAAAGCAATAGGTGGATTGAAGTGGTTGGAATAAAATTAAAACCAGGCCTATAGGTAGTTTTGAGCTTTAGACATTATTTTTGTGCTACGACCCCCCCACCCCCCTCCCAATTCAATTATTGAAATAAATTACAAAACAATCCAACCTGCTTGGTCAAAAAAAATTGACATTTTTTACATTCCAGATAATAACCATTTATTCGGTGATATAGAACGAAAACAACTTTGAAAATGTATTTTTCTAGCTGAAAAGTATTAAATTATTTTTCTTAAAATAAAAATACAAATAAAAAATTGAAAAAAATTACAAAAATTGATAAGTTTATGTAAGAATTCGTCGATCGTTTTGATGATCCATTGCCGAAGAAAAATCCAAAAGTTGATTTTCAATCGAAAAAACCTGCAAAATAAATCAAATTTAAAAAATATTATTAAGTATACACGTTTTATTAGAAATTACAATCACAAGGTTGAAAAAAGTTCAGTTCAGGGCAATATTAGACTAAAAATGCTGCAAATTCCATGAAATGTTATCATTGACTGGGGGGGGGGGGCGCTATTGAAATCCTAAAAATTCTCCCGTTATCAAATTTCAAGACATTTTCGAGAGGTGGTCGTGTGAATGAAAGTTTGTCAAATCGTCAATTTCATTTTTCCAGAATGATTCAAACTTCGAATATAAGCCTTCAAATTGGGAGGAGGGTGGCGAAATTCCAAAATTTGAAAAATTGTTACATGGTTGTTAAAATACTATAATTTTTCGAAGATGTAATTTGTTTTTAAATCAATTCAACCCTCGAAGTTGAAAAAGACTACACGCTAAATTTTGACAGTTATCAATAGAGCTGAGATTTCACCAGTGATTTAAAAAGTTCTTAAAAGAACAAGGTGTCTACGAGGTGCTGAAATTCCAAAAAGTGCTAGAAAATCCTTCATTAAGTTTAAAACTTTTACATTTTTCGTTCAAAATTCATTAAAAATTTAGAAACGTCGAAATAATTTTTTATCAAATTTTTTCTGATTTTGTGAAAATATTATTTTCATTAGGGAGGGGGGGGGTCACATTTTGAAAAAGCGCAGATTAAAAAGGTCCTGCCTTTTGGTTTTGAGATTTTGTTAGACAGCCTGTAATTAGGGTCCTTGAAGTTTTTACGAGACTTTAGACAGATTTCATGAATTTTTTGGCAGTTTTTACTTTTTACAATCTTTTTAGTGATTTTTATAAAAATGTTGACAATTTAACGTTTTCTATAATATTCGAGTATTTTTGATAATTTTTTTCTATTCAAATGATTTTTATGAAAATTTCTACAAATTTTAGATTTTCGACAGTTCTTGTGATTTTTTGGCCATTTCTACGAAATTTCCAAAGTTTTTCATACTTTTTGGACTGCTTTTGCAATATTTTTACTAGTTTTTTTTACATTTGTGACAATTTTAACATCATTTTCGACGATTTTTATAATTTTTTCTTTTTTTTCATATTTTAAATGATTTGTTTATGTTAATTTCCAGAATTTTCACGAAAATTTTAAAGATTTTCGACAGTTTTTATGATTTTGCAATCTTTTCTACGGTTCATCAATTTTTATTATATTTTTGGATGGTTTTTACAATGTTTTTAAAAATTTTTTCTGACATTTGTGACAATTTTAACATCTTTTTCGACGATTTACATAATTTTTTCTTTTTTTTCATATTTTAAATGATTTTTTTAATGATAATTTCCAGAATTTTCACGGAATTTTTAAAGATTTTCGATAGTTTTTATGATTTTGCAATCATTTCTACGGTTCATCAATTTTTATTACATTTTTGGATAGTTTTTACAAATTTTTTCTTACATTTGTGACAATTTTAACATCTTTTTCGACGATTTACATAATTTTTTCTCTTTTTTTCATATTTTAAATGATTTTTTTAATGATAATTTCCAGAATTTTCACGGAATTTTTAAAGATTTTCGATAGATTTTATGATTTTGTAATCATTTCTACGGTTCATCAATTTTTATTACATTTTTGGATAGTTTTTACAAATTTTTTCTTACATTTGTGACAATTTTAACATCTTTTTCGACGATTTTCATAATTTTTTCTTTTTTTTTCCATTTTTCAAATGATTTTTTAATGATAATTTCCAGAATTTTTACGAAATTTTCAAAGATTTTCGACAGTTTTTATGATTTTGCAATCTTTTCTACGGTTCATCAATTTTTATGACGATTTCAAGCGCGCCGATTTTCATGAAATTTTTGACCATTTCAACAATTTTTATGATTTTTGGCCGATATGAACATATTCTAAATGATTATGAAAAAATATCGATTTTCATAATGTTTGAACCACTTTCAGTAACGAGTCTAAAAAGTCATCCGAGGTAATAAAAATTTATCGTTGTCAAACGTCGGGCAGAAATTTTTCTGATCATCAGTCATCATGAAAATTTGTGTTTGGTTAGTTACTTTTTTAGTGAAAAATCCTATCTGTGGATATCTAACCTATCATATTTATTCTTTGGGAGCTTATTTTGGGCTTGAGGGCTGTACAGGGTGTTCAGGTAGCTGTGCACTGCCTTCAAACCAAAGATGCCGCTACCCAAACTGCATGAGTGTAGGTATATTTGCCGAACCCCAGGATTTGAAGGGGCAAAATTATGCGCTAATGCTGGTAGATGTCTCAAAACGTCGTAACTCCGCTGATAATATAGATAGGCATTTTTTTTTTGGAATTATTGTAGAACTTTTCAAGCTCTACCAAATAAGTTATATTCATGGTTTGCCTAACTTTGAAATTGAAGGAGCTGCAATGATTTAAAAATTTATAGGCTTCGTAACTTCTTCAATTTTCAAGTTAGGCAAAATTTTGTGAGAGTCATTTTTTTGAGCTTTCTGAGCTTTACAAAATGAGCTAATAATTTTTTGCCCAATTCCAAAATTAAAAACATGCGAAACCATTTTTAAAATTTTTCGTAAAAAATTGAGGTTTGAGAAAATATCAATGGTTGTAACATCTTCAATTTTAGAGTTATACCAAAAATTATTAGCTCATTTTGGTAGAGCTCAAAAAGCTCAACAAAAAATTATTCTTGAAAAAATTTGCATTACTTGAAAATTGAAGGAGTTATGAAGCCTGCAAATTTTCAAATCATTGTAGCTCCTTAAATTTTAAAGTTAGGCAAAATATGAATATAACTCATTCTGTAGAGCTGGATGAGTTTTACACGAAAATTTCAAAAAAAAATTTGCCTATCTACAAAGTATTGAATGAAAGGTAGGCAATAATTCAACCATAGATGCAGCTCGGGTAGACAATCAAAAAACGTCATTAAGATTGGTTGCCTATCTCGTGAATTGAAGGAGCTATGAATTTTTTAAAACTTGAAAATGATAAATTTTCAGATATTCAAGAATAGCTAAAAATTGTTTGAACCATGGAATGGTGGTCGAACTGGATAGTGTTCGAGTGGACGATTAAAAATTGTTATAACTGCAGGTTGCCTATCTCTGAAATTGAAGGGACAAACAAAATTTTGAAATTTATCAAAATTTTAATAAATCTGTTTTAATTTTTTTTCAATTTATAGAAGGCTCTTAGTACTTGGCAGGGATGAGACCAGGAGGGAAGTTGAGTAGGGGGTTGGTGTGTGTGGGTGGTGAGGGTGGGGCTGGGATCTCCTTCGACGACGGAAGTAGTTGGAAAAATTTACTGAAAACCTCAAAAATTTGATGATTTGTCAATTACTCCCTTCATCGAAGGAGCCCCCCTCCCCTCATCATCTTCACTCATACGCACCAACCCCCTCCTCGACCTCCCCAAACATCTACCAGGATTAATGCATACCTTTGCCCCTTCAAATTCTGAGGTCAGCAAACATGCATGTACTTATGTAGTTTGGGTAGCTGAATCTCTGGTTTGAAGGCGGTGCACTGCTATCGGAACACTCTGTATGATCAATTTTGCTCCTTAACTGAGTTTTTATTATTGGATTTCGATTTTTTTATCGAGCTCGTTTTTCAAATTGCAGAACTACAAATCCTTGAAATTGTATAAATCTATTTTTCCCTTTTCATTTTGAGATCAATCGGTTATAATATTTTTTGTTCACCTTTCATAATGTAATAAGAAATCCACCGGTGAAGCACCTTCAAATATATCTCATTTTTGAAAACTTTATTATAATTGGGGTAGTCGACTTTGCCATCGTGAATGAAATCTTTGAAATCGATCGGATTCTCGTGGCTTGATAACATCTGCGGTAGATGGCATCCCAGAATGATAATCATGGTCAAACGTAGGGAATCCATATCACGATACAACTCCTCCAACGAATACGAACCGCATTGCAGAAATCTCAAAGTCTTGTTCAACGTTTCAATATACGTTTCCATTAAAAAATTGAAATGTCTTTCGAACACTTCGACTCGCATACTGCTCAAAGTGAAATACAAAATGTCGTAAGCCGGTGTGAGCCACGCTGCGCATTGGAAATCGATCAACTTGACTTTTTTCACGTTGCCATATTTGTCGAATTTAAATAACGTATTTCCTAACCAGCAATCTCCATGAGTCAACACATTGAATCGAAACCGATTCGGATTCATTTCTTGTTGTACCTTATCGTAAAGACCTTCCCTGGTCAATTGAAGTAGTTTTTCGTACACGCCGAACTTGCGGTCTAGTTTTTCGGCCATTTGTTCGCAAGCGTTAATCATGAACTCGGCGCATTCTTCTTCCATCTCCGGATTATCCAACCATAAGATTTTCTTTATGTCTCGACTAAGTTTAGAGTTTTGTTCCAGCTTCACCGATAAAGCGTGAAACTTGGCTAGACTTTTCAACACTATGTAACATTGGTCGTAATCCAATTGCTCGAGTCGGTCCACCATTTTGTACCCGGAGGATGCCAGATCTTTCATGATCAACGAGTTTTTGTCATCGGCGTAGTATAATTTTGGGCCCAAATGTTCGCCGTCCAATTTATACATTTCTTCCAGCACTTCGGTGTAAATTGGGTATTCTTTTTCATACATTTTGAATCTAATCGCCAAACTGTACAATGGATGAGTGGATGGAACCTTGAGGATGAAAGATTTCTTAAATATTCGTCCTCTTCTTTGGTATTCGACCGTTAATCGCGAAAGCTCCGACGTGTGGTTGTTGCCCAATGCGATTATGTTGTTTTTAACGTGCCATTTCAATATTGTAACTTTAGAAGACGAATCGCCGATCAGCATTTTGCTCAAAAGCTCATTCGTGATTTCCATTCTGGATGAGATAAGAAGTTACGAAGTTGCATCAGAAACCGGTTGAAAAGTTAGAATAAAATTATCGTTTAAAATAGGTATTAAATTGCGTATAACTTACGTCGATTAGTTCAATGGAAGAATCGGCAACGAACAACTTATTTCGTGTGAAGTACGTACAACAATGATATGATAAAAGTTATCTATTTACCGAGAATTTATGATTGGCAGCAGCTCTCCGTATGTTTACCTTCGGCTTCGTGTTACGTACGTAGCTATTAAAAGTAATACAATGATTGTATAATTTTTGTGCTCTATAATTATCTGTGTAGTCGTTAAATTGACCGTAGAGTGTTTGTTTCGATTTGAAACGGGCAGATGAGAAATTTCATCGTGATTAGAGTAAGATTGTTGTGTTTTAAAAAGAAAAATTTACGAAAGTGGTAATTTTTTGGCTACATTTAATTTTTGTAGGTAATAGAATAGAAAAATTGTTTGAATTTAGCAAACGATTTGGATAGGCAGTTGAATGTGATTTTTTGACCTTGAAACGACGTAAAGAAAATCGTAGCCTGCTTGACCATCGTATTATTTGCAAGTTTAGTCGATTCAAGTCAAGATTTCAGAAGGTCGGTCATGGAAGTCATGAGAAGTCACGAAAAAGTTATGAAAACTGATCAAAATTAATTTTCAAAAATCAAAAAATTCAAGAAATTGAAGATTTATTTATAAAAACTCAAGAAATTGAAGATTTATTCAAAAAATTTAAGAAATTGAAGATTTATTCAAGAATTTGATAATTTAATCAAGAAATTGGAGATTTATTGAAAAAACTCAAGAAATTGAAGATTTATTCAAAAAACTGAAGAAATTGAAGATTCATTCAAAAAATTCATAAAATTGAAGATTTATTCAAAAATCCAAGAAATTGAAGATTTCTTCAAAAAACTCAAGAAATTGAAGATTTATTCAAAAAAACTGAAGAAATTGAAGATTTATTCAAAAAACTTAAGAAATTGATGATTTATTCAAGAAATTTAAGAAATTGAAGATTTATTCAAGAAATTGATGATTTAATCAAGAAATTGAAGATTTATTCAAAAAACTGAAAAAATTGAAGATTTATTCAAAAATCTAAGAAATTGAAGATTTATTCAAAAAATTGATGATTTAATCAAGAAATTGAAGATTTATTAAAAAAAACTCAAGAAATTGAAGATTTATTCAAAAAATTCATAAAATTGAAGATTTATTCAAAAATCCAAAAAATTGAAGATTTATTCAAAAAACTGAAGAAATTGAAGATTTATTCAAAAATCTAAGAAATTGAAGATTTATTCAAAAAATTGATGATTTAATCAAGAAATTGAAGATTTATTAAAAAAAACTCAAGAAATTGAAGATTTATTCAAAAAATTCATAAAATTGAAGATTTATTCAAAAATCCAAAAAATTGAAGATTTTTTCAAAAAACTCAAGAAATTGAAGATTTATTCAAAAAATTTAAGAAATTGAAGATTTATTCAAGAAATTGATGATTTAATCAAGAAGTTGAAGATTTATTCAAAAAACTCAAAAAATTGAAGATTTCTTCAAAAAATTCATAAAATTGAAGATTTATTCAAAAAAATTCAAGAAATTGGAGATTTATTCAAAAAATTCATAAAATTGAAGATTTATTCAAAAAACTAAAGAAATTGGAGATTTATTAAAAAAATTCAAGAAATTGGAGGTTTATTCAAAAAATTCATAAAATTGAAGATTTTTTCAAAAATCCAAGAAATTGAAGATTTCTTCAAAAAATTCAAGAAATTGAAGATTTATTCAAAAAATTAATAATTTTTGAAATTGTGAAAAAATTAGGTATGTTTGATAGTTAATTTTAGAACACTTGTTGTATGGCAGCACTGTTCGAGAAATTTTGTGACGAGGGGTATCATTTTATGCCAAATACTGAACAATTCCGTTGAAAAAGTCAGGAGCTCATGAATTTGCCTCAGAAAATTTTTTTGGATGCCTAAAAAAAACTTCAAATTAGCATGTTGCCTATCTCGAATATTGAAGGGGAAATTTCTATGCAAAAATCGAATCAAAACTATGTAATTTAGAACTGTGGAATGGGTAATTTATGTATTTTGAAAAAAAATACATTTTTGTTTTGTTCATTTTTTGCCTAAAATCGAAATTGAAGGGGCTGAAACATTCGAAGTAAATTATAAAATTGAAAACATTTTCCATTTTCAATGTTATTTTGCGCCTACAATTCTGATTTCAAGCAATAAATGAACGTGAGAAAAATTGTTCATTTTTTAAAATATTTTACTTATTTTAATGATTGAATTTTTCTTCTGAATTTTTCTAATTCAAATAATTTTTATGCATCCTTTAACTTTAGAGTTAGGCAAATGTCATGATATTGAAATTCCCATTCGCTTGGCTGAAAATTGGTATCGATTTTATTTTTTTGAAAAGAAATTTGTACCTTCAAAATTGAAATTAGCGAGCATTCTCATCCGAAGGTTTTTTTTGTGGTACCCTGTTGTATCCGAATTTCACTCAAGAAAGACGATTCCCGGGACACCCTGTATATTGCACGTGAATACGAATCAAGTGGTTTTTAATTTTAAAGCGTAGAAAAAATATTACACTACTGAAAAATAACATGCGGATTTTTTCTTGATTTTTGGCAGCAATAAACATTCGTGCTGATTACAAGAAGAGGTACTTCAATAAATAATCTTTTCGTTGAAAAATCGATCACCTCTTTTCGCCCTCTTATCGTTTCACCGCCTTGAAATCAATTCGTATAAAAGATGCATTTGATCATAGTTATAAAAATCGTGAATTTTTTTCCTTTTTTGTGAACTTTGACCTTGCCCAAGATGACAATGCTGAAATTAGCCCATAAAATTAATAGTTATTCCATTTGCTTGGTTTCGGTTTTCGTTCAGTAGTTTTTTTTATTGAAATGCCCTTGTTTATGTGGAAAAAAATACTCGCTTTTAACTTAGCTAGTCTTGTTACAATTAATCGAAGATGGATGTTTTTGATAGTGCTATTGAATTAACGTGATGGAGAAGAAAAATTACCAATTTTTCCTCAAATTGCAAAAAAGCATGTGAATTGAATAGGTGGAAGTCTCGTGAACTATTCCTTCGAGATCAAAAGTGATCTCATTGGCAGCCCTTGACCCAAGTACCACTCATCAAAGTTTTGGCTGCTAGTTTTGAATTTATTTATTCTCCTAGTAAAAATTCAAAGTTCCAACAATTTGCAAAATTTTAATTCAAAAACTTTTTTAAACAAAAAATTGGTCGTCTTCCTCATTTTCTTGGCTTAAAACGAAGAAAAAAAATGAAACTATCTATCATTTTTTGTATATTATCACTTGGTAAATAAAGATTATCAAAGTATAAATCTGACATAATCGTCAAATTTCGATATCAACTTATAAACTTATGGGAAAAAATGGAAATAAAGTGCGTATAAAGTCCCAAGAAAATTTTATTAAAAATTGAAAAAATTGTTCAAATTTTTGTCAAACCAGTTGAAATGTTTGGTAGATTGTAACCATTTTTGTATAAATCGTTGAAAAACTCGTATAAATTGGCTGAAATGTAATAAAAATATTGTTGAAAATTTCATTAATAACTTTGAAAATCTTTGGAAGTATCGTCGAAATTGTTAAAGTAATTTGTAAATTGTTTAAAGTCGTTTAAAAAAATTTTCAAAGTGACGAAAATCGTTCAAAAATGGATAAAAATGATTAAAATGCGATGAAAGTTGTGTACCTCAAAATTTGAAAAAAGGGCCTTCCCTGATAAGATAATGAAATCGGCCCTTGACTCAAATTTCCTCGAAAGTGGTCCTAAATGTTACCCCTGATGTCAAAATTCATCACCGAAATTATTATTTTTTTTTCTAGTGACTCCCCTCGCCCCACCCATTCCCGGATTATCACCCCCTATATATCAAAATCTCAATACGCGATATCTTCGGAGGAGTGGCCTGGGTGAAAAATTCTGAAATTTTCACAGAATGTGGGTTTACTTGTGGAAATTTTTTCAAAAAATCTAAAAAAAACTCAATTTTTTGCACTTTGAAGTTTTCAAAAAAAAATTTATTAAGGGCGGGTTGATGAGGCCAATTTTAAAAAAAATTTTGTAATACCTTAGGTGTAACATATATTTTTTTCGAGTCCCAAAAACGACGAGGGAAAAATTCAAAAATTGCCCCCCCCCCCCCCNNNNGGAAAAATTCAAAAATTGCCCCCCCCCCCCCCCTAAGTATAAAATGAATACTTTTTTCAGTTTTGAATTTTTAAAAGAATGTTCCTGTCGTTTTTGGGAATCGAAAAAAATATATGCTATACCTAAGGGTATTGCAAAATTTTGAAAAAAATTCAGCTATATCACCCCCCCCCCCCCCCCCCCCAAATTGAATTTTATTTTGAAAATTTC
>FIZU01019136.1:0-30302 GCA_900064475.1 Pseudococcus longispinus | reverse complement strand
TCCATGTTTTTCTTGAAGTAAAACACTCATAACTTTTGACTCGAGCAAGATAGGAGGCTGGGGTTTGCGCCGGGACACCCTGTATACGTTGGAATTTTAATTCCTTTGTAGTTCTCGAAATTGTTTGGAACTCAGGGATTTAAAAAAGTTATGAAAATATTGTACAAGGAGAAAATTCCCCAAAAAGACTTGATGAAGGTGGAGCTTGATTCAAAATTTTGAAAATTTTAGCATAGGATATGCTTTTGCGATGATCAACCTTGACAAAAATGATACGAAGTTCTGTCGTGCTGACTTTTAGACATTTTGTCAGACTTTTTTGGGCTTGGAAAAATTTTCAGATTTCCACTGACTTTTTGTGCTTGGAAAATTTCACAGATAATGCTGACTTTTAAACATTTTGCCAGACTAACACTCTAGATTTTTTGGACTCAGACAATTTTAGAAATCACGCCAACTTTCCGACATTTTGTTAAGCAGACTTTTTGGATTTGGAAAATTTCAGAGATCACACTAACTTTCAGACATTTTGTCAGCCTTTTTTAGATTTTCTGGTCTTGAAAAAATTTTATAATTTCGAATAATTTTTTGGACATGAAAAATTTCAGAAGTTCTGACTTCTTCGATTTTGAAATTTTTTTTTAAATGGTCAGTTGAATTTTAAAGTTGAAAAAATTTAGATTGTTTCAAAATTTGATTTTTAGGCATTTCACGAGACATGATAACATTGTATCCAACTCTTTGAACTTCAAATTAGATGAAGTCAGACTAAAATGGGCACTTCAATTTGACAGAACAGAAATTCAGAAAGAGCTTTGATTTCTCTGAATGCAAATTAAGAGAAAAGGTTCCAAGGGTTTGGGGTTCAACTCAAAATATTGATCGAAATGACCCCAGGAACAAGTGCACAAGTCAAAAAACACGTACTTTGATCCCCAATTAGAAATTTTCCTAAATTTCGAGTATAAAATCATTGTGCAGTGGTTTTTTCTTATTTATTGCATGAAGTGTTGACTCAGCTGAGCACTACAAGAATTTGGTTTATGTAGTGTTTGGGCTTACGAGCGCCAGCACTTGGACTAGTACTCAATTTAGATATATCTAAGTATACCTTAGAGTAGAATCTGTAGAAAAGTAGGTATATGGAACATGGAACTAAAGATTTCATGTATTATAACTATCGCAGGTGTACAGTGGAACCATTACACCGGGAGTACTGTCCATCGCTCCGGAGAGAATCCAAGCCATCGATATGGATTCGTTGAATGCCCCCATCACATACAGTTTTTCCAGCGGATCGCCCTCGTCTTTCAGAAACTACTTCGAAATCAATCCCAACACCGCATACATCAGGCAAATCAGACCCATTGACATATCCCAAGTGAAAAGATTCGATATAAATATTAAGGTGAGTTATCAAAAGCACAATATTGGGTGATAGTGGACCGTAGGTAACGCTGATGAGTCAGCATATTCTGTACTCGGATCGTTCGAGCATTTCCTCCGATTCATAAATCATCGTATACGCTCATATACATAGCTGTAATGTCACACAGACGTACATATATACTTTGGCCTTGATAATGAAAGCGAAAACAAATCGAATTACCCGAACGTGTAACGCGGACGTTGATTAATAACTGCGACGTCTTTGTAAGTACCTATACTTTGTTTCGTGGTATCGTCTCTGGTCTTCATTTTGTTTTCTCGCCTCCATTTTCCTCTCGTACCTACACGAATACAAAGCGGCGCTAGTACCGATACAATAATTAATTTCGTTCAAACGAGTTGGTACTTATTCAACGTCTTTTGACGACAACACTCGACGCAGCTTGTTGTCCGCCAATATACGAATACTTACGCTAATAAGATAAGAGTTCTTTGTATATTGGCGCGCGTAAGCACGTGTACGCGTTGGCTTAAAAAAAAATTACGATGAAAGTTAACGTACTGTATGTGTAACGGAATCGGTAGCTCGGTTATTAATCAACGTACATATGACTACCGGCTAACTTGGTTATCTAGCGATGCGTGTGTGCAGTATAGCTGTAGGTAAACGGTGTGAAATGGCCAAACGTGTCGTGATACAGTACGCTTTGTGCTTAATAGTGTTTTAATTCACACGACCGGCGAGCACGCTTGGGAGTCGAAAGTTCGCTGACGTGTGTAAAATCTAGTGTAAGCTACGTACGTCGAGTCTGAGTGATGATTTGAAATTAATTTCACGATTTTCGTCTCATCTGCGGCGTGCTTGTGTGATGGCGATCTCGTCCGGCGAGTTTTTACCATCGATCTGTGAGGGTTCGTTGTAGTGTTGCGATATGCTGGCTTTATCGAGTGCCCCGAAGGTAGCCAAAGTGTATTAGCAGGCTGTGATTGTGGCTGTGAAGCGATTAAATGTAAAATGAATGCCGGAATTGAAATTAGCGTGTTTGAAAACCATGAAATCGATATGCGTGAAGGGTTTTTATCATTTTTTCGAATCGTCCCTCCGCAACCCCCTCCCCTATCGGTTTGGTGTGCTCTTTAGTGGTGATTTCGGAGGATGAATGTGAGAACTCTAAGAACCACATAAGTGAGATTCAAGCTCACTCAAAATACTCCCAAAAATACTTCATTTCTATGCTTCAATAAAGTGGAAGGGGTGTAGTATAGGGGTGGTATGAATTGTGATAAAAAATCATGTGATATGTGGAATGCTTGGTTTTCGAATATGCTGAATTCGAATTCGGCATCAAAAGAGGTGATAGTTGCTCGCAAGTCCTTTTTTCTAGGGAGGGTAAATGAAAGGGGGAGGAGGAGTTACTGATTATGCGATTAAGACGTTGATATATTGGCGGGAGATCACTTTTTGGTTACTATCTTAATTTTTTTCAGATCTTAGATCTAATTTAACCCAATTTTTTTGATCAATTTTCATTTCTCAGGGTGGAATCGAACGGATGGCAGAGGAGAGCTTGCTCTTCCCAAATATAAAGTTCCAGTCAATTATTTTTTAGCAAGAAAAATCACGTTCAAATCTGAAAAGCTGCACAGCCGATGACTGCAAATTTTATAAAATTTAAAATTTGAATTTTTTTGTTTCAAGTCAGAAAAACTTGCCAAAAATTGTATTTAAAGGGAAAATTTGAACTGCTCATAGATATACCTACTGATTTTACGATTGCCGAAAAGATTTTGAACGTTGAAAAAATTATATGAAGATTGAACGTTTTAATAAATAGACCCCTAGTAAACGATTTGATTCAAGATTTTGAGATATGACCAATTTTTGAGCCAGTCAAGAAAAAATTTTGCGAGCCCAAAATGGATCCCGGATTCGTGATCAGTGACCTCGGATTAGTCGAGATCGACATGGAAATCAACTTTTTGGGCTCAGTTTGGATCCAAGAGGGACTTGGATTTTTTGATTTTCTGAGACCGAGATTTTTGGGCTCGGTCTGGACCCAAAAAGGGGACCATGAGGGACCTATTCAGTAAGTCGTGCTAATTTTACATGTAAAACAGTAGGAGGGAAGAGGTACAGTCGAAGTACAAGTTTCGGGGACGATTTAGGGGCTTTTCGATATTTTTGGTTGGCAGCTCTATCACTCTAAATCCTTTCAATAGTTGATAGAAAATTCAAAACGTTGCATTTCGATCAAGATTTATCATTGTTTTGCGAAAACTTGAGAAATTTCTTGTTATTAGCACTTGAAAAAAAAAACACAAAACTGGAAAAATAGGATGTGCCATGCCATGGCACACTTGGCACAATCTGCTGAACTTGCAGCACCTACCAGCTAGATTTCAACTAGAACTGGGGATTGGGACGTCAAGTCAAAAGACGAGGGTGCTCAAAAATTGAAACTCGGAAGAGAAAACGTCTGAGTGTTTTGTAGAAAAGGCTCAGATTGTCCAACGAGTCTAGATAGGTCAGGAATCAGGGATAATTTTTCACGAGTCCTCATTCATTTAATTTTCGAATTTTTCCACTCGAGTCATTTTCAAATCTCTGCTCTATTTGTGCATTAGAGGAACTAAATAATAAAAAAGGGCCATTCATATTTGAGGTGATACAAAACATATATAGGTAGTAATTTAGAATCTCTGTAAAAATAGTGAAGTCTAAACGTAAAATGGACATTTGATTCGAAATCAGCAGTCTTTAAAACCATGAAATCGATATACATGAGCAGTTTTTATCACTTTTTGCTCGTCATCCCCCTCCCCCTCCCCCCAATCATCCGAGGTTTCCATTATTTTCTAGAAATTCAACTTCTAGAAATAGAAACAATAATTTCCCATACGAGTCATTTCAAAATTAAAAAATTTGTCAAAATATGTTCAAATTAAAGTTCAAGTGAAGAAATCTCGCATATTTGAACTTGGAAATAAATGAAGAGGGGGTTGGGTGGGGGGTTGATACGCGTTGGTGATAAAAATGCATGCGATATATCAAATTCAAGGTTTTCGAATGTGCTGAATTCGAATCTGGGGTCGATTTTGAGCTCAAAGTGTTCCCTCCCCCCTCCTCTTCTTGCTTCCTTCTTTTCCTACTGTTTATAAATCAATCAAAGTAATGGGATGGAATTAAAATTATTTGGATTTTGAATTCCAGCACATAATACAAAGCTTAATTTAATGTAAATTCAAGGAATTCTGGGCATCATTACGAAATGTAGAGCTAAAGCGCGGGGGAGGGGGGCTCTTTTCAAAAAACCATAAAAAATCGACTCGTATATGGTTTTCGTACTCTCGAAAGATGGCGAATCCGAATCCCATGTTTATTTTCCATTTACTCGCGTTCATGACGCGTTGGTATGAAAAAAAAAAGAAAAAAAAACAGAATGGTAACAGCATCGGGTATTAATATAAAGCAGGCGTTTAGAAAGCTGCACACGGATTGTTGTTGCATGCCGGATTAAGTAAAGGAATTCTGTACGCGGACATAAGTATGAAACCTAACCATGTGAGGTAAAAAAAAAATAGGATAAAAGAAGTAACCTCTTAACCGGCATAGTGATTTTTTTATTAAACGCATAATTCGCCTCATTAACTGTCACCGAGAGAGGCTTAAGTGCAATATGAAATTTATTGAAATAGCTTAGGAATTGGCTATGTGCGGTGTATTCCATTAAGTTGTGTAATTTTTAACGTAATTATTAATATTTTATTTAAAAATCTCGATTACGTTGATGGCACGTCCGAGCGTCCGGCGTCGGCTCGATCGAGACGAACGACGCAGGCGCGTTCAAACGTTCACTTTAAATTAGTCTCGGGTATCTCCAAACAGCGATCATTTTCGCCATCGCGATCACGTCATTCAAGTGGACGACTGGACGTTTAGTGTACATAACAATAAAGAAGCCAACAGTACGGTCGTAAATTTCGATTACGACTTTGGCTATTCTTGCACTTTGCAGAACCGGTTCGCGTTGCACGTTGTACTTACGTACGTGTGCAAAAAAAATCAAATGAAATGAAAATAAAAAGGCAGGGACGAGAGACGAGCTGCGAATATAGCATAGAAACGACGGTCGTTTTACGACTGGCGAACGTTAATTGCACATCGTCATAAATGTAATTCTAGTAATTTGATATGCTCGAACGATCACCGCGTATAAATATAATCTCAATCGAAGGTATATAAACTAGGTATACTTGTACGAGAATATGGCGGAAGTAGCCGGATAGAGTATATCGAAACATGGGCAGAATATAGCTGAGCTGTTGTTTTGGTTTTTACAGGCCGAAGAAGTCTCGGAGAGTCGTCGTTTTACTTTAGCCAAATTGACGATCAATGTAAAACCAGTGGACAGTAATCCGCCGGTAATTCGTTCATCCGCTTTGCAAGGATTCGTAGACGAGAACTCGCCGATCGGTACAAAGGTCGTCGACTCGTCCGGTAAACCGATCCACCTAACAGTAACCGACGCCGACTTGGTGAGTGATTAATCGCTAGACAGTCGATTAAATGCTGATAAGAAGATTACCGTGTGTTTGTGTGGGTCTCCATGTCCACGTACGATTTTTCGTATATGGCCAGACCCAGACTCGTCTCACTGTTTCACTATCTTTATCAATATTACGTATATCGAGTCGTAAATACTCGTACCGCATCCTTCGCTATCCTACATCCATCGTGTGTTTATGTTTAGATACCTAATCGACAATCGTATTTACGTAATCGTTTCTTTTTTCTTTTTCGAATGTAGAAACTCGATGATCCGAAACCGATTTATTTGTTCGAATTAACCACACCGTACTTCGCTGTCAGTCCTGAAGGCGACTTGGTGGTCAATGAAAAAGAACTAGATAGGGATCCGCCGAACCCTGGAGTTTATAGATTTCAAGTGAGTGGTTTCGTTAAGGGATGGATATGGATTTTATCTCCTTTGTATGTGTACGAGGTTTTTTCTTTATTTATTTTGTATTTTTTTTTTTTAGATTGTTGCCAGAGAAAAGAATATGAACAATATTGCCAGTGCTCCGATCTCATTAGCTGTTACGTTGAACGATCTGAACGACAATGCGCCTCGGTTACCGTTAATTTCACCTATTTCGTTGCAAGCTGGCGAAAATCGTAGGCAAATTATCAAGGTAAGAGTAACAACATAATTACTTATCAGTGTAGTGTTTACACCGAGGTGTCAACCTTGTTATCTGTTTTTTATCTAAAGAAAACATCAAACGAGTTGTAAAATCGGGACGAGTGAGTGATCGATTTAGGTGTTTTGCGTTTACAACGTAGGTAATAATAGTGGGTGCTTTTTTAGTCGAAATAGGTTGATCTTTTTTTATCTTTATCGCGGCGATAAATTTGAATTTTTTGAAATTGGACGGTACAATGATGATATTTGTTTTTGGTTTGGTAATCTTTTAGTTTGTTTTGGTCTGAAGAAAACGGATGAAGAGGGGGTGGGGGGGTTGATACGCGTTGGTGATAAAAATTCATGTGATATATCAAATTCAAGGTTTTCGAATGTGCTGAATTCGAATCTGGGGTCGATTTTGAGCTCAAGGTGTTCCCTCCCCCTACTCTTCATGCTTCTTCATTCTCCTACTATTTGTGAATCAATCAAAATAACTTCAGACTCGAAAATTTTTCAAAATTCAAATGACTTTTTGGACTTGGAAAATTTCAACTTGAAAAATTCGAGAAATTTTTTTTGATTTTATATAAAATCACTTTCTCCCCCCCTCCCCCCCCCCGAATGAATGTCTGACTATGCCATTCATTAAAATTTGACCGAGGATGCATCTCAAATATGGACTTTTTATTCAAAAATATCGTCGGCTCTCATTTTTTAGATTCTTCTAAAAGCTCATTTTTACAATTTTTAAATTTCCAATAAAAAAAATGAAAAAAGAAACTATTTTAGGGAAATTGTATTGTATTAAAACAACGTTAATACAGATTTTCTTGCCCAAAAAAATTACCAGCTGTGGTCTTCCTCCCTTCCTAACGTGGTTATTTTTCAAAAATGACGAAAAAAACTTTATGCATTTTTTTTCAAACACTGGAATTAAGTTGGTACCTGTTTTAATAAAAATTTTCTCGAGAGAAATTTTTTTAAAATTTTTTCTGAATGAAAAAAAATGATGAAAAAGTGATTTTTTGGTACGGTACCCTTGAAAAATGGATGGCAATGGGGTTTTTGAATGAAAACATCTCTGAGCACTTCATAAAGCTCAAATTTGGGAATACTACTCAAAATTTTTTGTCAAATTCTTCATATTTTTTGAATATATTATTCCGTCTTCTCAAAGGGGAAAAAATAGCAAAAAATTATGTCTACTGTTCAGTGGTTCGCGATTTTTGCTTTAAACCAACCTTGATGTGCAGTGGTGTATGGGGGGGGGGGGGGGAAAGGGGGGCTGGACCCCCCTTGACGACGGACAAGGGGGGGGGGGGGGGGTCAAGGGGGTCTGGACCCTCCTTGACGACGGACAAGTTGGAAAAAATTATGAAATTTAAGCTTTAAAATGTCCTTTACCGCAAAATTGTTTGCCCTCGCTTTGCTCAAACGTAATCAAATAATGGGTATTTAAAAAAAATTCTATGAAACTTTCTTTTTTTTTCGCGAAGACCCCCTTCCCCCATCCCGCCCCTTTGATGCCTATTTGGCCACTCCGCTGTTGATGTGTAATTTTTTTACAGACAAGTCTCGTAAAAATTAACTCAAATCGCCGTAAAAACCTACGTTATGAAAATATTTATTCTTATTAAAAAAAATAAAAATGAAGATGAAAACCGAAGAAATACTTTTTGCCTACTTTTGTCCCTTCGAGAAGTGTCATGTGTCAACTTGGACGAAGAATGGACAGATTTTGGGAGAAATTGGGGATGAGTGTTCAGTGAGGAGGATTGAAATATTTACCACGAGTTTTTGAGGTCTACAAACAACTTTTTAATACTCCTTCCCCCACCACAACCCCCATTCAGCTGCTAAAAAAGACGTAAAAGGATCCATCCTAGGAAATACTCTGTCTAACGTAGCTCCTACTGTATTATATTTTTTCGTTTATTTCCTCCTACTCCTCCTCACCACCTCTCGCTCTGAAATTTTAAAACCTATACGATATTTTCATTCACAGGTCGAAGCAACCGACAACGACTTGGGCGAAAACGGCGAAATCGCTTACAGCATTTATCACGTCAGCAACAACGGATTGACCAAGTTCGTAATCGATCCCAAAACCGGAGTACTCGAATCTATTGGGAAACTGAATGCTGGAGAACAATATAGTATAACTGTTCAAGTGAGTTTTCGTATTTTTTTCTTCCCTCTCTCCCTGAAATTTGAGCCAAATCCACTTTTTTTGTGCTAAACTCGTAAATTTAATCGCAGGCTACCGATAAAGGAGGTAAATATAGTCAAACGATTGTCGAAGTTGTTGTTACTCCGGGTCCAAATACCAAAAGCCCAGTTTTCCAACAACCTGTGTACGATGTCGTGGTCAGCGAAGGTGTTTCGATCAATACCACTGTTACTTCTGTTGATGTAAGTATTTCTGGAAAAATATCTCTTAAAGTGCGCTTCTGTTAGAGCTGTTTTCCAATATAAATGTGTTTGTAAATAGGCTAAAGATCCGGAAGGCGGTCCTGTAATTTACTCGATTCTTTCCGGTAACGAATTGCGAGAATTCGGTATCAATCCGAAAACCGGAGTTATTTCTGTGATTAGAAAATTAGACAGAGAACAATTAACTCAGTATCAATTGGTAAGAAATTAATCCTTTTTGTATCCGATTTTCTTCATTGATGATAAATCAATCGATTTACTAATTTCATTCATCATCGAACAGATTATTCGAGCCGAAGACGAAGACGGTCTATCCAGCACGACAACAGTCAACATCAAAGTCAGCGATATCAACGATAAAAATCCCGAATTCGTTAATTTACCTTACGAATTCATCGTACCCGAAGGTAAAAATAACGCTCACGTTGGTCAAATAAAAGCCATCGATGCGGACGAGGGACAAAACGCAGTCGTTTATTATTCCTTGCCCGAAGACGTACCTTTTATAATCGATGTGAATAGTGGCGATATCAGGACCAGCATAGCATTGGATTACGAGACGCAACCGGTAAGTTGAGTCGATTGGAAAAGTTGTCAGATTGTGTGACGATTCGATTAATTCGATGATGTGTTTCGTAGGAGTACAAATTCGTAGTTACTGCCAAAGATGGAGCTACTGATCCACGTCTGGCTACGGCTACGGTAACTGTCAAAGTGACCGATATCGAAGACGAGTTACCAATATTCCATATCGCTCAGCACGAAGTTAAAGTTCCTGAAAATGTTCCTGATCATACTGTGATACAAGTTAAAGTGAGTTTTTCCAACATTTGAGTCGGTAACATTGTTGAGGAATGGGTGACTAAATGAATTGCTGGATTTTTCAGGCTGATGATCCTGATACCGTTAAAAGGGTCACGTACGTTATTAGACAAGGCCCCACTGATTTGTTCGCAATTGATAAGAATACCGGAGTTGTTAAAACTGTCAAAGGATTAGATTACGAGAAAGAAGTACAACATGTATTAATCATCGGTACCCTGGAAAATCCCACAAATAAACCAGGAGCTACTACTAAAGTCATTGTTAATGTTGAAGTAAGTTCAGGAGACGATTTTGGTACATCGTGGTTTTGATTTTTCGCCATTTATGAGGATTTTGGTTTGGTTTTTAGGACGTGAACGATATTCCACCGGTTTTCTTATCGGTTCCTCAGCCGATTACGTTGGACGACGATGTACCTATTGGAACCAAAGTTACGACTTTGATTGCAACCGATTCCGATGGAACTTCGCCAAATAATAAAGTAAGTGGAAGAAGTCCATTATGATAACCTAGTTTTCGTCCACTGATAACAATATTTTCTGTGTAGGTACGATATGAAATCGTTGGTCGAGGCAAAGCTTCGAAATATTTCCAAATTGACCCAGATGTTGGACTTTTGCAAGTCAGGAATGATTTGAGAAAAGAGACTGATAACGAATACTCGGTAAGTTCCATCACCTTTCGCCAGAGGGGAAGAGCTGATTGGGGTATGTTTTCAATATGGCAGTTGTAATATTTGGCGAATTTTTTTTTTCGTAGGTTGATGTAAAAGCTTACGATTTAGGAGATCCGAGCTTATCTTCTGTGGCAACGTTGCCCATATTTATTCGACACGTCGCCACCGTACCTCCCGATGTGAAAGCTGGATTCGCTGATGATCTCTATACGGTCCAAGTGGCCGAAAATTCGCCTCCGAATACGTTGGTCAAGACGTTCACTGTGTTGAATAATCGAGTTTTCACCAACGATATTCCTCTGAGATGTACGATTGTTTCGGGTAATGCTGAAAGTAAGTCGATGCTTTTGATACGATCGTTGTTGTTTGAAATGTTCCTAGAAGTTGATTTTTTTAATGTGGTGATTTTTGTAGATATTTTCTATTCGAATGTTACCGTCGATAAGAATTGCGAGCTGAGGATCAAAGAAGCTAAATTAGATCACGAACACGAACCAGAGTTTAAATTGAAAATACGTCTGGATACGTTGACCGGACTGGTGAATCCGGATAAAAGCGTTACGAATGTATGTAGCTGATTCGAGCCAATATTTTCGAGAATGGGATTTTTGTCAGCGAACTGATGATGGATTTTTTTTGTGATTTTATAGGTTAACGTGCAAGTTACCGATGTGAATGATAACGCTCCTCGATTCATTTACCCCGAAACTAGTCATCGGTTTGCTAAACAAGCTTATTTCGGAGCTATTGCCAAAGATAAAGAGGTGTCGTCGCCTGTTATACAAATCAAGGTAAATATGAGTTTGCTCTATTTTTAGGTGTTTTAGAAATATGTAGATAGATATGTTTGGTGTGTTCATGGAGTTCTGACTGGTGCTCGTAATTTTTTACTGGTTTGAAGTTGACGAGTTGCTTATGATTTCAACAGTATTGAATGTCTCGCGACGTTTGATTTGGGCAAAGATGCAAAAATGTTGGTCTCATCTGTTACTAAACTTGGGGGTTTTCAAGGAATCGAAATAAAAAGAGGATATTTCAACTTATCTGCCAATCATTCATTAGTTGGGGGGGGGGGGGGGGGGTCAAGGGGTCTGAAATGTCAGGAAATAATGATGAAATTTCAGCTTTTGATTAGATTTTTCTACAAAAATTTTCACCTTTTTTATTTTCGTGCTCAATAGATTTACTTAACTGCTTATTTTGACAGAATTGGTACTTGATTATTTTTTTTTAATTTAATTTTAAACAAACTGATAAAATTTTATTTTTTTCTGGTCAACCCCTTTTTTTTTTTTTTTTTTTTTTTTTTTTTGGCCCCCCCCCCCCCCCCCCACTCCCGAATGACAGTCTGACTACGGTACAGATATAAATAGACCAAACAGTACAAATTCAATCGGTTTTTATAAAACATAATTATTTTTTATTCAATAGTTCTCAAACATCAATGATAAATTTCTCTCTCAGAAGAATATCTACTTAAGAAAAAAATACTGAACAAAAAATAATATTTTTTCAATACCTACTCTACGACTTTGGTTGAAACTTTTTTTCGTATCGTTAATTTAGCTGATTTTTTCACCCGGGTGTCCCAAAAAAAAATTACATTCGTATCAAAAATCATTGTACGAAAAAAAAGTTTGAAACGAAAGTTGTCGAGTATTAAAAATTGATCAATTTTTGCCCTATAATTTTTTTCGGTTTGCTAATGAGGAGGTGTTTTTCCTTTGAGAAGTGAACCGTTCATTCATACTTGCTGCTTGAATAGGTTATGGGTTATTTTTAGGGCTAGATATAAAAAACTTTGAAACAAGAAATTAATAATTTTTACAACACTACAACTTCCGCTTGAAATATTTTTTTGTATTTCCTTTTTTTGTCTGGTAATTTACCCGAAATTCAGTACTTTGCAACAATTACTGAAGAGTACAATATTAAGGGGGTTGGTTGAAATTACAATTGGTTACTAAAATTAGGGCGAGTTGCCAAAATTTGCAATAATTCACCAGAAATTTTGCGATAATTTACCAGAAATTATGGTAATTTACCGGAAATGATGGTAATTTACCGGAAATTGTTGTAATTTATCAGAAATAATGGTAATTTACCAGAAATTGTGATAATTTACCAAAAATTATGGTAATTTACTCAGAATTTAGTGCTTTACAACAATTATTGAAGAGTACAATATTGAAGTGATTGATTGAAATTACAATTGGTTACCAAAATTAGGGCGAGTTGCCAAAATTTGCTATAATTCATCAGAAATTTTGCGATAATTTACCAAAAATCAGAATACTTTACCAGATATTATGGTAATTTACCGGAAATGATGGTAAATAATAATTTACCAGAAACGACGGTAAATGATAATTTATCAGAAATAGTGGTAATTTACCAGAAATTGTGGTAATTTACCAGAAATTATGGTAATTTACCAGAAATTATGGTAATTTACCAGAAATTATGGTAATTTATCAGAAATTACGGAAATTTACTCAGAATTCAGTACTTTACAACAATTACTAAATTCTGAGTAAATTTTCGTATTTTCTGGTAAATTACGATAATTTCTGGTAAATTACCTCCATTTTTGGTAAATTACCAGAAATGGAGGTAATTTACCAGAAATGATGGTAATTTATCAGAAATTACGGAAATTTACTCAGAATTCAGTACTTTACAACAATTACTGAAGTGCATCAATATTGCAGTAATTGGTTAAAATTAAGATTGATTACCAAAATTAGGGTAAGTTAGGCAAATTTGTGAAATTCCACCAGAAATTACGGTATTTACCCGAAAATTTACTACTTCTCAAAACTTATGGAGGAGTATCAATATTAGGACAATTTATCACATTTAAAATTTGTTTCTGAAATCACAGTAATTTAGGCAAAGTTGTGGTATTTTACCAGAAATTTCGTAAGTTTACCCAAAAATACAATACTTTACAAAAATTACTGAAATTTATCAATATTGTGGTAATTTATCAAAATTATAATTTGTTTTCAAAACTAAGGTAATTTACCCAATGATATGGAGAAACTTTAAAGTTTAAACCGGTTTAAAAAATTGAAAATCTAAAAATGATCAATTTTTGATGCTTTACAATTTTCGTTTGAAAGTCTTTTTCGTAGGTTACTTCATTTTCGAGGAATTACGTATCGGTATACCCGAATTCAAGGTGCTGAACTAGTTTTAAAAAAATGTGTTTCGTAAGAACTGTCTTCATTTGTACTGTTCGTAGTGCCCAGCCCTGGTTTTAGGATGGGTGGGGGGGGGGGAGCGGGTTAAAAATTTCAAACTTCTAAATCCGATAAAAAATGTCTCGGATATTCTGACTCCTATGGTAATTTTTTTGTAATTTTTTCCCCTCAAAATCAGAGATTAGCATAATTATTTACCAAAAAAATCATCAAAAAATTTCAAAATGAAAAGAAAGCTGATATTGTTTGAAGTTCCGAACTTCACAATCTTCACAATTATGTATACTACTGCTACTGGTCAAAAAGAGGTTCAAATTTCAATACTTTCTTTTAAATTAATAATTTTTATGAATCATGATTTTTTGTGGTGGAAAAAAATTTTGATTTAAATCATAAAATCATAATCATAACTTTGAATCATTTTTTATAAAATAATTTTCACGAAAGTTGAAAAATGATTTTTTATGATTTTAGTTCAAAATACCTTTTTTGGCCCTGAGGGAAAAATTCTTCCCTTCGCCCATAAAACCGACTTTGATACTGTCTGATTTAAATACTTCCTTTTCATTTAAATTTCTCAAGAAAAAACACGTTTTATGGTTTTTTGGGCACCCTATAGATTGTAGATATGAACAACGTTTTTTGCCCAATCATCAAAATAACGAGCACACCGGTCAGGACTTGAAGAAAGCATTGTATAACTACGCCAATGACAGAAATATTTATTTCTAAAAACTCTATAGCCTTCAATATGAAAAATAGGCAAAATTTTTAAATAACTCATTACGAAGAATTTTTCAATATCTATAAAATAAGTTGTGTGAAAGTTTCACGTGCTTCATGTATTTAAGACGTTATCAACATCCAAAGGTTTTAAATCACCGTAGCACGTTCGTTATTACAGTTGGCAAAAATTGCCCTGAACTTATTTTCAAGTACTCGATAAAAGGCGTAAAATAGGTCATGTACAAATTTTGCTTATCTCTCATATTGAAGGAGATACAGTTCGTTGAAATATTTGAAACGATAATTCGGCGATTTGAAATTTTTGGATTTTATTTTTGGCAATTTTTCAACGCGCAGAGGATGATTTTCGTTAAATTTACTCTAACTCGAATCTAATCAATTCGTGTTTTTCCAGGCTATCGACGGAGACAGCGGAAAATACGGCCAGATCGAATACCATTTCGTAAAAGACGAAACCAGTGCGACGAAATTCTTCTTCATCGATCCGATTTCAGGAGTGATTAAAACGACTCGTAATTTAGAGCACGTGCCAGAAGATAATTTACCATTTAGATTAATCGTTCAAGCACGAGACAATCCTGGTGCTCCGGCCGACGAATCGAATACCGCCGAAGCTCATGTTGTGGTAAGTCAGATCGAAGTGATGATGTAACCATGACGTTTTGGTTTTCCTCGTGCTAATACGTGGCTTTGATTTCGTACAGATTAATTTGATCGATGACAAACATAGAATGATTTTGGTAATCAACGATGCCAGACCAGAAGTGGTGAAAACCAACGAGGCGAATATTACCAGGGTATTAGAGGAACACGCCAAATTGATCGTTGGTGTTGAAAAAATTACACCGAGACAGTTCAGACGTTCGGATAATATCAGTTTGGAGTCTGATCCGAATTCGACTGATTTATGGTTTTATACGATCGATCCCAGTACCGAGGTTATTTTGGAGAGAAATAATTCCAGGGTTACGAGGTATTTTTTTGCATTATTTATGTAATTTTTGTACAATAATTGAGGAGAAAAGTCGATAGAATGGGTTCATTGATGTCTGAGAGTATAATATGGAATGTATTCCTGATTTCAGATCGATTCTCGAACCCGAAGCTGCGTCTAATATCACATTAGACGTGAGTGGTAATTTACACGTCACAGCGTCCAATATTCATGCGCCTTTGATGGTGATTACACCTAAAACTGCCATCGTTACCGTACCTTGGGAAGTGAATCCGTATTTCTTTATTATCTTAGGAGCTTTAATCTTGGTACTCAGTATTGTCGGAATTATCTATATTTGCGTATCTTGGTCCAGGTAAGTGATACTTTCTCGAATTCAGAGATTCTGGTAGTGAGAGTGGCTAATTGTGGTGTTTATTTTGTACAGGTATAAAGCTTATAAAGATAGATTATCAAAGATGTACATTACTCCACGATACGATCCTGTTTTTGTAGATCCCCATCTAAAGGAATACGAAACTCAAGTTCGTATAATTTTTTTGATTAGTTTTACTCAAATTTTCTCCTAATTGCTGAATTTTTCATTCAGGTGCTGCAAATGAGTGTTCCTGTTGATGATAGCGATAGCTATAACGATTTGCAAATCGATTTTAGTCGTAAAAATCATACTTTCAATTTAGATAACGTCGGGTATATTTCTAAAGATAATGGTAACGCGTTCATTTCATCTCATACCTACCTAATCACCTGCTTGAATACTAATTCACCTCATATTTTCCATAGGTAACTCGAGTCCCACGAATTCGGACGCAGCAACCACCACGAGAGCTTCGAGCGTATCCGAGAACCACTTCACCATGAACCATAATCACCACCACAACCACCATAACCATAACGGTACAGCGGGCAAAGTGAACCGCGCCTATCAGAGGTAATGCAATGTTTTATTCTTCATGTCCATTCCACTATATTAGGTAGGTTATTTTAACCCTCGAAATGATCGATTCGAATGCTCATAATGCACGTAACTCTACTTTAATTTGCCCAGATCCTCCGAAGAAGACCTGCCACCAAATATTAGCGCTACTAATGAAAACGTCACGTTCAGAGAGAAACGCGATTACACGCAGATCGGTTTCAACTATCTCATGGATAGATCGCCGGTCGAAACGACCACCGAATTATAGCGAATAATGAACTGACTAGTGCCATCCGTTGTACCCTTGCTCAAAGTACTAAGTTTTTTTGAGATAATACTGTGATATTTTTTTATTATTAGTAAAATTTACGAGTATTTATCAAGGTTTAAGTATCTTGATATTGTAAAAAGTTTTTTTTGTTTATTTTTTTTTTACCAAGTATTTTTTTTATTTTAATTTTTACGCGTTTTGTTGTATATTGTTTTGTTTGCGTGTAATCGTGTTTTATATAATTTATATGTATTTATGTTTTTATTGAATTTTTTTCTAATGTGTAGAAATATCTGTTTTAAAGATTTCTTTTTCTATTATTTTGCCATATATTTTTTTTAATTTTTATAATTGGACGGAAGTTTTTCATTTTTTTTTTGTTGAGATTTTTTCTATCGATGTGTTCAAGTACTTTTTTGTTGCGAATGAAAAAAGAAAAAATTTGATAAGTTGAAATTGTTTTTCATAGTTTGAATTTTGATTGAAAGCTTCTTGTAAAAGCTGGTTTTTATAATGAATTTTAAATAATTGTAATATATTATGTGTGGTGGAATTTATTTTTTCCATCATGTTCATGTATGATAATTTTGTAATGTAATCAAATTTCGTGCTTATTGATTAAGCCACAATGAAAAATATTTAGTCATTAATTTTGATATAAAAATTTTGTAAATAATTTTTTTATTCGTAGTTAAGCATATTTTCTTTATTACGTTCGTGAATTATTTACTTGTATAATGCGATGTTTTTGTATTGCGATAAACATTTTTGATCTTTAGATTTTTGTAATTTGATTCAGTCGTTCGCAAGATCAAATTGATTGTGAATGTGAACGACGAATCGTATTTGTCAAAGAGGAAATCGTTCACGAATGATTTTTTCGAGCAATATTTCAATGTTCTCTCGATCAAATCGCTTGTGAACGAATTCGAAGAATCGTGTTTTGTTGAACGATTCTTTCAAGAGTTGGTCGTTGCTTCGGAGGAGAAGAATCGACTAAGTACTTGGTCAATGCTTATCGTTCGCGAACGAATTGAGTGAAAAGTGAATTTTATTATGTTCGCGCATTCGAATCGTTCGCGAACGAATTTGATGAATCGTAATTATTGAACGATTCTCTCGTGAGCGATATTTTCCAAATTGAACCGATTCGGTCGTTCGTCGATTCAAGTCGTTCGCGAACGATTTGATCAAAATGTGAATTTCACGTTCACGTAATCAAATCGTTCGCGAACGAATTCAATGAATTGTAATTAATAATTATTGAACGATTCACTCCTGAAGGAAAATGATATTTTTCAAATTGAACCGATTTGGTTGTTCATCAATTCAAGTCGTTCGCGAACGATTTGATCAAAATGTGATTTTTTTGTTCACGTATGTATTCAAATCGTTCGCAAACGAGTTTAATGAATTGTGAATTGTGATTATTGAACGGTTCTCTCGTGAACGATATTTTCCAATTTGAACCAATTCGGTCGTTCACCAATTCAAATCGTTCGCGAACGAATGCAATGAATTGTAATTATTGAACGATTCAGATTTACTCGTGAATGAAAATTATGATTTTCAAATTGAATCAATTTGGTTGTTCGCGAACTATTTGAATTGATGAAAATGTGATTTTCATGTTCACGTATTCGTATCGTTCGCGAACGAATTCAATTGACTATAATTATTGAACGATTCTCTCGTGAACGATATTTTTCAAAATGAATCAATTCGGTCGTTCACCAATTCAAATCGTTCGCGAACGAATGCAATGAATTGTAATTATTGAACGATTCAGATTTACTCGTGAATGAAAATTATGATTTCCAAATTGAATCAATTTAGTCGTTCGTGAACGAATTCAATTGACCATAATTATTGAACGATATTTTCCGAAATGAACCAATTCGTTCGTTCACCAATTCAAATCGTTCGCGAACGATTTGATCAAAATGTGATTTTCATGTTCACGTATTCAAATCGTTCGCGAACGAATTCAATGGATCGTGATTATTGAACAATTCTCTCGTGAACATAATTTTCCAAGTTGAACCAATTCGGTCGTTCATTGATTCAAATCAACAATCGTTCACGAACGACTTGATGAAGAAGTCACTGGAACAAGTCGTTCGCGAACGAATTCAACGAATCGTAATTATTGACCGATTCACTCATAAACAATATTTTTCCAATTGTTTGAATTGAATTATTGAACTAATTCAATCGTTTACCAATTCAAGTCGTTCACGAACGATTTGATTAAGAACTAAAAAATGAAAGTTATTTGATATTTTTACGTTCACTTCACTCAGACAAATCGTTCGTGAACGAATTCAATGAATCGTAATTATTGAACGATTCATTCGTAAAGAAATGTACAATACTTTCCAGCCTGAACTAATTCAAATTCAATCATTTACCAAATGAAGTCGTTCGCGAACGGTCTGATTCTGATTGATAGGTGAAAGTGATTCTTACGTTCGTTCAGATAAATCGTTCGCGAACGAATTGAACGAATCGTAATTATCGTATGATTCGCTCAATCAAGCGTCAACGATATTTTTATAAACTGGACCACGTCCAAGTTAATCGTTCACCAATTCAAATCGCTTGCGAACGATCTGATGAAAAAGTGAAAATGATTCTTACATTCAATTTCACTTAGTCAAATAGTTCGCGAACGAATCCAATGAACGAGGACGACTGAACATTTTAATTTTGAAAAACACCATAAAAATAGTCAAATACAATCATTTGTCAATTCAAATCGTTCACAAACGATTTGGTCAAAAAATGATTCAGTCATTCGTCTGATCAGATCTTTGTGAATTACCCTTGAAATTAGCTTCATGCCAATTTAAACTCCTAATGGGGGTTTCAAAAATATCTACAATCAAAATTATTTCATCTTTTCCGAATCCATTTTGGTTGTAAACGATAAAATCCTCCCTCTTGCTCACCACCTAAGAGCACCACCTCAATATGCATTTTTTTTACTGAAGCGAACCCTACGTAGATTTGAAAAAATAAGATTAAATTAATGAAACGCTTTATAAACGTGTATGTATTTTTCAAAAATAACAATATTTACAAACGTTCGTTAAAAGAAAATTAGAGAAAAACCCCTTACAAAAATTCCGCATAAAAATTACCTAAAAAAAATACATAATAAATAGCGGTAGAAAGGCGCCAGCGCTGAACGATCATTTGGGATTATTCCATCCCCACAACCCTTTAACAAATCCTTTAATACCGGCCGGGTTCGCGTTACCTTTTCTACCGGAGATCTTTTCGTTAAGTGATGGGAACTTGACCATGTCCAAAGCTAAATCGAAAAACAACGGTTTACAAGGAATGGGTATCATGGAGGGTGGAACGTCGACGAGATTGGGTTGCTTGGTGATGAGACTAGGATCTTCGAAGTATTCGTCTAGTCTATCGATCAACGGCGGATTCTTGGGATCTTTCTTATCGCTGGATTCAGGTTCGAACATACTTTTAGCTTGGATGATCATTCGAGACGATTCTACCGCATCGACTAAACGATTCAGTTCTTCGGCGACGGCTGTTTCGATGGTGTTGCATTTCAACGCCGTGTTGGCCAGTTGGACCGCACGTTCGTAGAGCTTCACGGTGTCGCCCCATCGACCAACGGTGGATAGGTTTTCACCGATGGAGTAACAACGAAGGGCTTGATATGCTTTGATTTTCGATTGTATTTCGAAGGCGAACTCTGGATCGTATTCGGAAATCGGTAATTGTTCCATTTCCATTAGATTTTGGATGATTATCTCGTAGAGACGGGTACGGTCTTGGTATTTTGTACGTTGGATGGAACTGTTTTCGAGTTTTTTCGCTTCTTCGGCCGACCAGCTTGATTCGGCGTCTTTTCGGGCTACTTCGATAAGTAAATGGTTTCTCTGGATGGTTCGATTGAGCCGGATGTACGAAAGATAGTGCAGAAGGATCTGCGTGGACGAAATCCCATCGCCGGATTTAGCACCGGCGTCGAATTTGCATTCGTCTCGGACAACGGTGATGGCGTCTTTGCAATCCATCAAGTGTTGCTCGATCAGGTTGATGTTATCGACGATGGAAGCGTTTACGAATGATTTCTCGAGATCTCGATCGGCCAACAAGAAAGAGCGCACTTTTTCCGATTTCACTGGGAATGAACGATTACGCCATTTGACCTCGTTCATCGCATCCGTGTTGTGTTTGACGGTTTGATCGACCAGGATATCTAAATTCTTCAATAATTCTCCGTGAGCTTGACTACGCAGTTGTAGTAACTCAGCAGCGGTCGCTTCGCCTAAATTGTACGCGCAGTAACGCAAACTGGGCGTAATTTCTTCGCTTTTTTGTCTATATAAAGTGGCATCTTCTTCGTTCAGAGCCGATGCCAACTTTTCGTATATTAATTGAGCTTTTTTGAAGAATTCGATGGCAGATTTCCATAACTGGAGTTCGAAGTGCAACGTACCGTGAATCCAAGCTACGTAACCTTCGGCTTCTAGTTTTGTCCTGCTGTCGAATTTAGGCGAATCGCACAGCTGTTGCAGTTGCAACGCATACGTCGTCGCTTTACGTAAACGTGAGATTAAATGGAACTTCTTTCTCGGTTCGGTATTCGCTTCGAGACGAAGCTGCATGGCGTAACTCCACGCTCGTTCGGCTAACATTAGAGGGATCGTGATGGTTTTATCATTAAGGTGTCCGTCATCGATGAAGGTTTTCTTTTTGAAATTATGACGGTCGCTGGGTGGTAGAGAGAGGGCTTTACGGAGACGTCTGATACGTCTCGAGCAGTATCCTCTGTACCGTTGGTAATCGCTGTGTCGGAGACCGTGTTGTTGTTGGACGTCTTTGACCAGTTTCAATATACGTATCGTGAATAGTGGCTCGACGACCGAGTTTTCGGTTTTTTTTGACTTACGTTTAGCTTTTGTATCGGCCGGGGGCATTTCAACGTCGCCGGAATCGTTCGCATCGTACGCGTTGGCCATTTCTACGTCTTCGACCACCATTTTGGAACAGTTTACGACGCGCGGAACCCGAAATTATTCGAATTTTGATCGAAAAAATTACGCGACTGATTAGAAAAATTGTTACGTTTGTAGATTCATCAAGAAAATTTATTGACTTTGCGGAATTTTTTTCTTCCGAAATTAATTAGGTAGGTAAGATAAAGAGACCTACTTAAATGACATGGCTGAATCGTGAAGAGACTTGAAAATTTTGTTTGAATAGTGAATGGAAATGAAATTTTGATTTTTTTGGTTTAAAAGGAAATTAAAAGGAATATTTGAGTAATGAAATAGTGTATTTTTGATCGTATAGTTTTTTTAAATAGCAAGTAATGTAATGAGAAACAGTTAAGCAATATTTTCCAATTTTTTATTTTCACAGAACGAAAAATCAAAGAGAATTTGAAAGTTGAAACAACAGCAATTGGCAACAGTGCACATTAGTAAACACATTTCCCGCCACATTTACCGGTGCCACTTTTCTGACGTTGTTTACAACTTTGAACTTTCATATTCGGTTATTTAGTTGGAATTTGAATTTATATTTTCGCGAAAATACGTTATAAACTGTTAAAAATCAATATTTTTTTAAATAATTCGTCGTTACCATGTTGACCATGTCTAATTAACCACTTTCCTCGACACCCGGTGATTATATTTTACGCGAATTTGAATTTTCCACTATGATCATTACTAATCCGATACCGTTAACTTTCAGAATTCAAATGGAAGGTTATATCCATCTGAATTTCCTAGAATTAGAAGAAATCCTCGATACGAAATTAGAAGACGAATGTCGCTGGTACTTAGTCCGCTGGAAAGGAATCGACTCAAAGACCTGGGTAACTATCGAAACGGTAACTTCGTTTTCGTTAGAGATATTATTACGATACTATGCAACATTCCTGAGCACTTTGGATTACATTTATCCTACTCTAAACGCCGCCGACAAAGCTGAAAAATTCTTCTCGTTGGTTAGCTATTGTAAAAAGTCGGACATCGAATCCATAGTCAACGGGTATTTGACGATAAATGGGTTGAATTTTCCTCCTTCTAAGCGCGACCTTCTCCTCGAAGAAGTCACCTTCTTCGTCAAAAACCACGAGATACCGAGCTTACAACACATGGAAGATTTACAACGTAGAATAATCTTCGAACGGATTCTCGATATAAGACGCGAGCAACTCAAAACGCTGAAACGTTCGGAGCTCGAGATAAATTTGATATGCGAGAACGAAAAAGAAATAAGTATCGAGAACAACGTCGATTTGGAAACTCTGCCGGATTATTTCACATACGTAAATAACTATATTGCAGGAACCGGTGTAAATATACCCAGCGATCCGCCAATCGGCTGCGATTGCGATTCGAAATGTGCCCTGTACAGACAGAAATCGCCCGGTGGCTCCTGCTGTCCGGATATCGCAGACGTCGAACCCGCATACGATATTAATAAACGACTCGTGTTCACGAAAAGGAAACCGATATACGAGTGCAATAAAAAATGCACCTGTGACAAATCATGCCCCAATAGGGTTGTTCAAAATGGTGCCAATATACGATTGGAAATCTTCAGGACGTTCAATCGAACAGGCTGGGGAGTAAGGACACTGGATTATGTGCCAAAAGGTACATTCGTTGCTCGCTATGTCGGCGAAGTGATTCTTTTCGACGATGGTAAAAGTCGATCCGACGAATATATGTTCGATATCGATCTGAATTACGCCTACGAAACGGACGAATGTGTTTATACGGTCGACGCGTACAAGTATGGAAATATTAGTCGATTTTTCAACCATTCTTGCGATCCAAATTTATGCGTTTTTGGAGTTTTCATCGATTGCCTGGACCCGGATCTTCACGAAATCGCTTTTTTCGCTGCCCGCGATATTATTCCAGGCGAAGAAATTTGCTTCAATTATAATAAAAAAATGCGCTGCAAATGCGGTTCGGTCAAATGTAAATTAAAGTAAATTCCGATCGAGTAATTTATTTATTTATTTTTTTACATTTTTACGTAACGTAAAATTTTTTATGGAGATTTTTATCGATCAATATTTACTTTAGAACAAAGATTGTTCGTTTGAATAAATTTTCTGTAATATTTTCATCTAATCAGATTTACTCTATTTCATTCGAATCAATTTTTAATCTAATTTTTAAAAAATCCAATTATCTAATGAAATAGACACGTTGATTAAATTTTTACGACCGTTAAATTTTATTTACGTAGTCGAATAATCACAATCATGGTACGTACAATATCAATTAATTAATTAATTATTCGTATAATTCCCTTTTGATTTTGAATACTTCTATTTTACTAGGTTTATTTTACATTCTGCTGCCATTTCGAAAATAGAGGGAACTCGTTGTTTTTCCTTTACGATGGGAGGAGGGGGAGCAGGGTTTCGTCTTTTTTCAGCATGATTTTTCACGAAAACGTTGCATATGATTTTTTTTCAAAACGAGTCAAGTTTTTTAAGCAATTACGAAATTGATCCAAAACCACACATTAAAGCTGAATGTGAAATTCGAAAAAATTAAAAACCAGAAATTATTTTCCACTTTTGCAATATCGAACGAGTGTAAAATTGAGTGATTTGGAACATTCGATTGAAACTAGTTTGAATTGTCGTGACCGTTATCGATATCAAAAGCAGACGAATTGGTTGTCGCATGTTCATACGTTGCTCTTGCCAATTGTTAGATTTTAATCTGTGCGATTTTTAATCATAATTACAGATTCGTTGTGATTTTAACGCATTTAATTAGTCGTTGTGCCGGTGAATTCTTCCAATTTTTCGTGTTGATCTGATTAATTTGTTACCAGGTTCGTTATTTTTTCATTTGAATAATTTTTTTCTCGCGTTTTACTGCGAAATATTAAACGAGGGTTTTTCTCGTTGCAGGATGATGAACTCGATTAATCTAGAAATCGTGGCAATTCTAGAAGACAAACCAAAACCAAGACACCAGTGCAAAGTTCGTATTAAAAAGCCAGATTTGGTAGTATGGCTACCAGTGGAAGTAATACCATCGCAGGTGTTAATCTCTTATTGTCGGCAGTTATTATCTGAGAAACGTGGCTATGACATTTCGCTTCGAATTTACGAACTGCTGGCAGTATCAAAGGACGAAGAATTAAACCGTCTGTTGAAAGAATTTCGTAGCGTTACCGGGCTTCAGCTACCCAGCTCCAAGTATAACGATATTTTGATAAGATTGAGGAACTTGATTGGTACAATAGTCTACGGTAGCGAACTTGCGAACATACGTCGTGATATATTGATAGAAAAAATCATCGATAAAAGGAAATCGCTGTCGATAAATTTGAAAAAAGCTGAAATGCAGATTAACCTAATCAGCGATAATGAGAAACCGATAAAAATCCGAAACGAGTACGATTTGGAACAGTTTCCTGCCCACTTGAGATACGTGAATAAAAGTATTCCTTATTCCGAGGCAGTTCCGAAAAATGTGATGGTCGGATGTGCATGCAAGGGCAGCTGTTCGTCCTCTTGTTCGCATCTGGACTTCGAAAGCGAATTCCATCGAAATGAAAGTCGAAAAGGATTCGAAGAAAATCAAGAAAACGTCGGACCTTATGACGAAAACGGAAAAATATTAAATCCGCATACGAAGCCAGTCTTCGAATGCAACGAGTTTTGCCAATGTGACGATAGCTGTTTGAGAAAAGTTGTCCAGAAAGGACCGAAAATTCAGCTTGAAATTTTTCGAACTTTTAACGGATGCGGATGGGGAGTTCGTACGTTGGAAAGCCTACTAAAAGGAACATTCATTACCAAATATACCGGCGAACTTATCCCATGGGCGGATGGTGACAAAAGAGAAAACAAGGAGTATTTATTTGATAACGATATCGATTTTGATCCAAAAATTGGTCATTCGACTTATACGATCGATGCCTTCGAATATGGTAATATTGCTAGATTCATTAATCATAACTGCGACCCGAATTTATCGTCGCATGTTGTCTATATAGATAATATGCATCCGGAGATGGGAGAAATTGCGTTTTTTTCTCAACGAGATATCGAAGCTTATGAAGAATTGAGCATTAACTACATAGGATTAGTGAAAAGTAGCAATAAAAGATGCAGATGTTCTGTATGTTGTAGTCGTTGATGTTCTGTTCTATAATTCGTGTATTTTTTAAGTTGTATTTTGATATTGTGTACTTTATTATGAGCTTATTCGAAAATACTCGACGTGATTTTTAAAAAAAATGCTTTAATATTTAACTTTAATATACAAAAAAAATTATTTTTAATTGCTTATAACATTGTCGATATAAATTTAGGATTTATTTTGTTTTTTATTCCATTTAATTTTTTTTCAACAAAAAAAATAACGATAACTCAAAATTGTATGCAACATGCATAACCATGCTCCTCGGATGTATTCTTTGGAATTTACTAACGATTTAATTCGATCATCACAATCCGAATAACGTCTTTACTTGATTTTTGGTATCTTGAGGTGACTTAACGGAATGTCCCTTGACCCTCGGATCGATAAATATTTCGTAATCGTTTCCTCCAGCGGATGTTTTATCGCCGAAGAAATGAATTTCATCGAAATCTTTCTCGACAAAAGGTAAACAATACGATTTATCCCAGCCCTTTGGAAACGCATCTATACTAATCTGACCACCTGAAGAAATTCGACAGATGAAGCATCGATTAAAATAATTCACATTGAAACGAAAAATGAGGTAATGGTGAAATATACCTATGCTAAATTTTAGACCCAATTCTGGTAAATCTTTTTCTAAACTTTGAACGAATTTCTCTCTGATTTTGTGTTGGGCGTCGAATTCTGCGAACTGCTGCCTTTCTTCGTTCGAGCACGATCTCCCAACTGGGCAAATGTTTATGAGACCAGTACGAAATTCAATAAATGTTCCACGTTTCAATGGTAATATGAGATCTGACATGTAACGAAGGCAATAATTGATCAATTTTTGCAGCTTTTCTTCGCCTAAGAAATTAGCTATTGACTGGAATCAGAAAAATAGTTTGAGACGGTTCGAATTTAGGATCAATATCGATGAAAGTACCTGTTTGGCAATTTCTTCTCCATTTTTGTAAGCTACTAGTCCATTTTCGGGGAACATGTAGTCGAAATCGGATAAATCTGTGGAATAATTACGTTAGATTTTTTTAGCTAATGTGTTTGTTAGTGTGACCAACTCACTGAATGATTTTCCTCCCATTTGTTCGACTGCTTTATCGAGATCTGAACCGCCTACTAAGCCTATTGCACATTTTGGTTTCAGGCTGTTTTTCAAAAAAGACATCATATCGTCTTCTATTATCTATAAAACGATGGCGATTTAGTTAGACGTTTAATATGTACGTATTAAAGAGTTAGAATATGTTTTACTTGACGTGGTTTTGTTAGCGTTCCATCGACGTCGAACAAACATAATACTTTTTTAGCCATTTTCAAGTCGAGTCCTCCTGAACTGATGGAACGGTGAAATTGTGGTATAATTCCGCGCAGAATATTGAAGCTGGAGAAATCAGCAGCTAATCGAGAACCTTTGAAAATTGCAAGAAGTTTGTTTCAATACAAGCTGTGTTTGTTTAGTGCAAATTTCAGGGAACTAGCGAACATATTCTTCCCAACGAAATGTTTTATTCAATTGCATCATTACCTGACGATTCAAAGGTGTATTGATCGAATTACGTGGACTTATGAGCTAGGTAAGTAGAAATAAATTGAATTATGAGTCTGAATCGAATACTTGGGACAATTCGTAAACAAGTCTGCGTGTAATTATTTATGCAATTTTTGCATTTACACGTCACTTCAGATAACAAATTATCGAAAATGACGCGTATTTTGTACCGAATAAGCCGGAATTTCCTTGCCCATTTTTTTAATTAAAAAAAATTTCAAAACATTTCGCTGATAACGATTTGTTTACTTGGAAAAGTAATTTTAACGTATTAAAAAATGGTAACACTGCGTAATTTTTTTTTTGGATTCGAGAACGTCGAAGCATTATATAAACGCGGAGGCACCCAATGCACAACTTTTTCGCTTCGCTCCCAACCAAAAAGCGAAACGAACCGAATGAAGGAAGAGCAAAAAAAAAAGATAAATAAAATGAAAGTGCTACTTAGAAGGTTTTAATTTGTTAAATATTAATTATAAAGTAAATGAAATTGTGTAAATTAGTTTCCATCGGGAAGATTATTCTACTGCTGTGAATCGGATAAATATAGGTAAGTTGGCTCACGCTTCGGTTTAGCTTTGAAATGGTGATAGCGTAAGGTACATTGCCCATGCTACAATCTATTCTTCAACTGTGTTATAATAAATATAGTCGATTTATCCGTAAGTACGATCGAATTAGTGTAAATTCGTGTAATACTAACCACCTAGAGTCTTATATTAGATGCAGGTTGTAACCTTGTATCGTTTTAATTACTTCTTGGCCTTGTTTACTTGTACATTGTATGTAACGCTGATGCTATTATCGGCGATATTTCTGTTAGTAACGGTTAACTGGAGAAGTACGGTTTCTAAAATCGTATTTCAATTCGGTTCCCATTTGCGGAAATGTCGCCGATATGAGACCATCGTTAAGAAACACCTGAAAGTTACGTGTTTGTGTTGACTTTTACTCATGTGTTGTTATTTACAGGTGCCCCAATATGAACGAAAATATTCCTAGTCATCAAAAAAGACCGAATTTTTCGTCTTTGAACGGTATCCACAAACAAAGCACCACTATCAACAATGTCAAAGGGGGAGCTGGCAAGAAACTTACCATTAAAAACTTCAAAGGTAATATAAATCCGGTTATGTGTATAATTACTCGATACTATAATACCTTTGCTCCTCAGATAAACCTAAATTGCCAGCTAATTACCAAGAAGAGACATGGTGCAAGTTGAAAGAAGCCGTCGAAGCGATACAGACATCGAAACCGATCCAATATAGTTTAGAAGATTTGTACAAAGGGGTGGAAAATATGTGTATGGATACGATGGCCAGCACTGTGTATAAAAATTTAACGGGTACGTCGATTGTGTTTTCTGATTAAGATCAAGTTTAATGTTCTTTTTATAATATTTCGATATTTGCCCGGCAGCTTTGACCGAAACGCACGTTAAATCGCATATTAAACAGTTCGTCGGTGAGAGTACAGATAAGCAGATATTTCTTAAGAAGATCGACGAATGTTGGCAAAACCATTGCCGACAGATGATCATGATTCGTAGTATATTTTTATACCTGGATCGAACGTTCGTGTTGCAGAATGCATCTGTGTCGTCGATTTGGTAATTATTTGAAATTTACGCGCTTTGACCGGTTACGAGATTACTAAACGGATTTTTTGTACAGGGATATGGGTCTGGATATGTTCAGGCAGCATATTATATTGAATAATTTAGTGCAGTCGAGAATAGTTGACGGATTATTGATGTTGATCGAAAAAGAACGGCTCGGTGATTCGGTAGATAGACTTTTATTGAAATCGTTGCTCAGAATGTTATGTGATTTACAACTGTACTCGACTATATTTGAAACAAAGTTCGTATTTAGATGCTATTTAATGGTAAAGGTTGCTCGCATTGTGTAATTTGGTTCGATTAATAGATTCCTCGAAGCTACCGAACGATTATATGCCGCCGAAGGGCAACGTTTGATGCAAGATCAAGATGTACCGGAATATCTTCGTCATGTTGATAAACGTCTTACCGAAGAGAATGAAAGATTGTTACATTATCTAGATTCGTCGACCCGAATACCATTGATTCATTGCGTCGAGAAACAATTGATCAGCGAACATTTAACCAATATTTTACAAAAAGGATTAGATAATATTTTAAACGAGAACCGAATATCGGACATATCGTCGTTATACACGTTATTCGGCCGAGTGAAAAATGGACTAGTCCAGTTATGTATTCATTTTAATAATTATATAAAGGTACGTATCATTCGTAGTAATTCTACCATAATCGTGATAATACTTCGATATAATTTTTTTTCTCATTTTTATGCAGAAAATTGGAAGAACTATCGTGGTAGATCCTGAAAAAGATAAAACCATGGTTCAAGAATTACTCGACTTTAAAGATAAAATGGATAACATAGTCAATACCTGTTTTCAACGTAATGAAAAATTTAGCAACAGCTTGAAAGAGGCTTTTGAACAGTTTATCAATCTCAGGGCCAACAAACCCGCAGAATTAATTGGTAATTTGATTAATTTCCTTTTATCGAACTACCATCTGATTTCTTTAATACATTATTCGAAACTGATCCCGATTTCGATCATTTTCCAGCCAAATTCATCGATAATAAATTACGAGCTGGTAACAAAGAAGCTACAGAAGAAGAACTGGAACGGTTACTCGATAAAATCATGGTCCTGTTCAGGTTCATTCATGGTAAAGACGTATTCGAAGCTTTTTACAAAAAAGTAAGCTCTTCAGCCAAACTGCGTAGCTGGGTTTATAGGGGTGATTCGGCCCTGAGCACCGAATTTCAAATTATCCAGTGGAAGTTGGTACTTATGGTTTGAAACCCTCGTGACAAAATTTTTAGCTCGATATCTCAACCCTGACCCCTTCTGGGGGATTTTCGTTGAAAATTTATATTTTTGGCAGTTTTCAACCGAATTTTTTCAAAC